>LR736895.1:301007-455798 GCA_902654985.2 Oryctes borbonicus | reverse complement strand
GCAATTAACGGTTAAAATTGATTATTTGGCAAACAGCGTTAATTGCCTCAATTTGAAGCTGTTGCAACATGACCTTCTAATGATCATAATTTGTGCGAATGCAAGATATACAGCGTGTCCACCTAGTGCGTGGGCGGTAGATAACTGCTTCCCTGGGTAGTCTTTAAGTAAAAAATATTCGGGGACAAATGCTGCACGACATAAAATTATAATCAAGTATACAGGGTGCTCAACACAACGATGCAAGTGTGGTTTCTTTTTGATTGTAGAAGAACATCCAAGAATGTAATAATATATAGTATGTTCCATTTAAAAAGCTAACTTGTATTGTGCGCTGCATAAACTGAACATTCTGTGTACTTGACTATAAATTCATGGTATACAACACTTCTTTGAATATCTTCTATTTTCTCTAAATTGCTCAGGGAAGGAATGCTGAAGGATATGCTGTATGCAAAAGTAGTAATCAGTAAATAAAGTCTTTGCGATGTTATTTGCTTAAAAAAAATTTATAATTTGAACTACATTTTCCAGTATTTTAGACATGTTCTATTAATTGGAAAAGTTTTTAAATAAAATGGTTAAACAAATAATCTTTTGGTTATTGTACTCTAAAAGGCTATGCGTGAACAATAAATAACTCATCATCAACGTTTGCTTATTGGTCGTGCGAATATTTGCTATAAATTACATATATAATATTCTGAAAATAAGCATGGGTTACGTGCACGCGCTTGTTGAAATCATTTATTTACGATTGGACTCTTCGAATAGTATCGCAAGCGGTAGACTAAAAAAATCCAGATACAAAAAGAGACATTTTCAAACGACAAGATTCGTTAATTTTGTTTATCAATAAATGTGCAGATTATGCATTACACATAGCGCCGCCTTATCATATTGATATGGTCGTAATGTTACAAAATGTTAATTTTAAAAAATCGGCAGATTTTTGAAAATCTGTTGGAAGCGACAAAAACTCAAACTGCTCGATAATAACGATACAAGTATCAGCTCATTTAATTAGCAATATTCCCAAACCTTTATTGTTACACCCTCAGGCAAAGAACGATAATAAATGATGGAGACGAGATTATAGAGAATAGTTGAAGTATAACGAGGCGACAGGGCAAAGAATAAAAAAAAATTAGAAACTAGGACGTCATTAATGAGTTTACAAAAAGGAAAGTTTAATTAATTTCTTCAAAATAATTAATAACACAATGAACAAATCTTAACAACGACAATTACGTTACAAAATAACTTTGTGCAAAGAACATAGTTCTATCTTATCTTTTCTATATAACCTTTGTACTGTGTAGGATAAACTAATAAATATATTCGAGAATGTAATTTATTCTCCATATACTCATGATAAGAGTATTCTAAATTCAATCGTTTCTGCGCTACCTCCATTCAAACGATACCATAAGAAGACGCTTATACAATTTAATATTCCGATAATGAATCGAATGTAAAACATGAAAAGAAAACAACAAAGATAACTATCTGCACCGTACAACAATGCGGTGATATAATGTATATGTACGCAAACCTTACGACTTCTTCCTGCGTGCATTGTTACTCTTCGAACTTCCTTAATATTCGGTTATACCTATAGTCTCACTGCCGCAGTTGCAATTTCGGATTATTTATGTGTAAATGAACTTTCATAGTTCAGTATCGAATGTATGTGGTTGCGCTTTAATTTTCTCTTAAACAATCCCATATTTTTGCAACTTGCACGCTTACAATCAGATTATTTGGATTGCAATTGAACTAGTAGTAAAGCATTAAATATATTTATTTTTGTGTTAATTTAATATCAAAAGAAAAATAAAAATCTATTATGAAGATGGGAGAAGTGAATATGCATTGTCAATATTTTCGCCAAAAAAAGGTTCCGCAACCACTAAAACAACGTAAGAAATTAGGGATTTTATCTGGTTAAACGTCATCCGGCTACTTATTTTCCGATAGCCGTATCATCTATTTATGTTTTGAAGGAAATCCTAGGTATTGTTTAATGGATTACAAAACCTTACTAATTAAATTTCCTCATATATGTATATTGTAAGACGTAAAAATTCTAAGAAAAGCCTTCAATATTGATTATATTACAGACTCCGAAGAAAAATCTAGTTTAACTAATTTGCTAAAGCCTTTTCAAATTAGTAATCTTTCAAATACGCCCTTCTATATTACTCCAACGCCTAATACTTGCATTGATTACATTTGTTCCAATGGCCTTCAGGATATGCACCATTTTGTAAATCACAATGGATTGCAAGATCATTCTGATCGATCATGATATTTTACTTTATAAATTGTGAAGTTGTGGAATACGTGGCACTGCGTATAAATGAATCAAAAGGTTGTAAGGCAAGAAAAAAACCGTTATTATCCAAGATCAACAGAAACAATCGTTTAGAATTAACAAGAAGACACCAACATTGGACAATTGAAAAGTTTATATTCTTAAGCACGGACGTGATAGCATTATGAGGGTGCATGTCATCATAAGGCGTTGGGAAAATGTTCATATCTCACGGTTGCATGAGAAGCCAATTCTTTCTACCTTTCTAGTATCATCTCTTCTCTCCCAATTAATGTATCGTCTTTACTTTTAATATAGAGTGGCGAACTTCGATATTCGTTCTTTATATCTTTGATGTCGCTATAACAATTTCTAATTTCATTTTACTTGCCGTAGCTTCTGCCAAGGCAAAAGCTACAACAACGACAGGGTTCCAACTCGGAAAGTATTATTGACGACCGCAAAAGCCTACGTAACAGATTCATTGTTAATATATTTTGTTTCCATTTCTTTTATTTGGTTATTAATGTAAGCTCTTTTTTTTCTCTTAGCATTCTTTTTACTTTCCTTGGATTAGGATATTGTTGTTTATTTTGGTCTAAACTGTTTAGCAATATCTTTTCCTTTAGTTTTTACTTACGCTTATTTCATCATCGCATTCGTTATCTCACAATTTCTTTCTTCTATTAAAGTTTCATAGATTTTTTTTCTTTTTTTTTACTTTCTACCTTAATTAGTAGTAGCCGAACGTACCTAGGAGTTTTAAGTGCGGCATTTAAGGCCATCGTACGCAAAACTTTTATCATATTAACTTTTAGAAAACATTTCTTCCAAGAAGAACATACTTCCTGGTGCACACCTCGAAAAACTAAAGAGTGAATACACAAAAACTGATTCCATCTTTTGAATTGGCCCGCACAATCTCTAGGCCTCAATCCAAACGAGTAGTTGTGTCACTTTGGAAAATTTCAACTAGAAGAATCGTAAACACATTTGAAAACTATGGGTGCATTGCGGGTACAATACTGCTTGTAAACGTATACAGGCAGTCATTATAGCCTAAGGAGGTCATGCCCAATATTAATTCACTGCAAGACTGTTTGTATAAAGTTTTAAGTTGTGCAAAGTTTAAAAACAATATATTGGGTTAAGGTATAGTACCGACAGTGAAAAAATCGTAAAAGGTCTTTCAGGGAAGGTGGGAGGATGTCAGATCGAGTTAAGACCCTGACTCTGACATCTTCCCACCTTCCTTTAAATGGCACCGAAACTAAGTAGAATTGGGAATTTTTATAACGACAATGTCATTCACCACCTTCAAAAGTCCTGTCGAAGAGAACCAGGCAATGGAACCTTTGGCGTCCTACAAATAAAAAACCCAAAACTATTACGTCATGTTTTCCTTTCAGCTGCCGTTTTACATCGATGTTGTTTCATTTTTAGAAATATACTGGTGGCATTGGAAATCACGACCTCTCAATTTTTTCCCGTACATCTCATAGTTACAATAATTAGTGCGGTAATAACCACAAACTTGTTTGGTGTGTGACCTAAAGATTCATTTCTTCAAAGCTACATTCCACTTATGCAGGATTGGATAAAGTATGGAACCATGCAAACATTTTTAAAACGGAAACGATGATATTAATGAAATTTTGCAGGTACGTGTAATAACACATAGGGCATCTGGTGTTGAATTTTTTGTTGGTACCGTGCTTCCGGACATGTCGCAGACATTGTTTTGGAGGATCGAAATACAATTAATACCGAATAATACAAGTATTTGTTTGCCAAAAGTCATCGATAAAATCAAGAAAAACAATTGACTACGTCGTATCATGCTCCATTATAACAATGCCAGCACTCACGCAGCACGTCAATCAATAAAAAACTGTTGAATTCTTCAAAAACCATGTTGTAGAGATACCACCGTTAGAGAGGAAAATATGTTTTGAGAATTGCTTTAAGCACTTCCAAAAGTGTATAAACCTTAATTATTAAAAAGAAAACTTTATAACCCTTAATAGCGAATATTTTCAAAATTAACAAAACGTTCTTATAAAAATTTAAAAGGCATCCCTTGTACCATTACTTTGCATTGATATGTTTTACTGCCTTTGCTATTATTTTATTTTGTGCTACCCATTTCCGGTTCCTTAGACAATCTTTGATAAGATGAAGACATTGCATTTGTGGGGTGCCTCCTTAGAAATAATTCTTTTTGCTAAATTTAACATGAAGAAAGCAAAGTAGTTAAATTGCTTTTCATTTCATTTGTGTGGGTAACGTGTCCAAATCTTGCATGTTTCTCTTTATTGTTTTGTTAATATTTGACAGTGTTACTTTGTCAATGCAATTTATAATGTGTACAGTGCAGATGTACTTTGCGATTTATTTTTGAAATGTTTACAGAGTATAATATTCAACATATTACTTTTTAATGCAAAATTTAATTTTAACAATTACTTAATTTACTCATTAAAACATTATATAACGGCTTGAATACTACCTAAAAGTTATAAAACATAAAACATAATTAAAGGTTGAACGCCTGTAAAGTCGATAGATACTTTATGCGGGATAGGTATTAATTTGTAATGCAATGATTGCCGATTAATAAACAGGAGATAGTCGTATGAAAGGTTGGATTATTTGTTAGTAAAATACCTAAGATGTTACATTATTACATATACTAAGGATACCCTACCATCTCCCACCTGATCAACAAGTATAAAATCGAATGATGTGCTAAAGGACTCATCTTTTTGCTGACGGGTTGTGTCTAGCTAGGGATTACTTTTTTTCGTTCATTCATCTCCCGATGTGTTAAGTTGTTGAGGTTGTCAGTGTCCTAATACAGTGCGTTTATTATGATATTCAAGGTAAGTGTTTTATGGTGCCTTTAAAACCGTTTTATAAATACGTGCATAAAATTTCTACTAACTGCATTCCTTTTCAAATGACATTTGCTGGGTAATACCTTTTCACGTTAATCAAATGGAAAATTAATTAACCGAATAAAAGAATGCAATTATTCAAATTATATCCCAATACCTCCTTATTGAAAAAACACACATAATTTCTAGGCGGATTTAATAAATTGATTTTTAATTTATTTACGTTCTTCAACCTACATACAGATACCTAGTATCAGCGCAAATTACTATTGTTGCAAGAACTCTCATTAAAGAAAGATTGCGTTCCATGTCAGCGCCATTTCAGTGCAATACACTTAAAGAAAAAGGTTACCGCAAAATCTTAACGGATTGTTCTTAAATTCAACTCTTGCAGTTTTTTTTTTCTATCTTAATGGTATTTTTGAATGTATTTAAATTACAAGGTTCATTCAAGCTTTCATTAAAGGTCAATTTAAATTAACCATAAATGTGGTGGCATTAAAATTAGCTGCTTACTTTTAGATGAACGTCGACCCGAACACATTTATGGAAACCGCAATTTTAAAAAAAGATTTAAATGTTTTATAAATACATCCAGGTGTATTTATTGACTTAAAAGAAGATTTCTCAAAAAATTTGAAGTGAATAATTACATAGATTTAGTGAACGTTCTCTTTTTTATATAGCAAATTTCCGTTACAAGAGTGTCGGTTCTGAAGAATTTTAAAAAATCAGAAACAAACCCAAGATTCTATTAGCGCGCATACCTTGCTAATGTTTAGATATTATAATTATATTCGACAGCAACTAATTTGTTCTGACACATTAAATTAGCGTGTCGATATGTTGGATTAGTAAATAGCTAAGCTAATTGACCTCTATTCAAATTTGATTTAATTAATTATAGGTTATGATGTGATAGTAAGTGGTGCATTTATTTATATAATGTATAAGTTTAGCCAATTAAATGAATTATATATTACATCCACGCAACTAGATAACAATAAATTGTGTTGCTACATTGGTATAAGGATTTACTATCGATCCATTATTTGAAATCGAGACTAAATACATTTAAGAATAGACACTTAAAGATACCGCACATGTAGGTACATTCCGTTACAGTAATGTGTGATTGTAAATAATATGTATATTTTTCAATTTAAAACATTAATATTTGATAATTACGGGTTGCTCCCACTTACTACTACTGCTCGAGCATATACAATACCTTAGCTGACACCTTCCTCATTCAATCCAATACCACTTAATTGCCCGCGTGTTGTTATCTTTATTATTCCTTCGTTTTTTATATACGCATAACTTTGTTTTCAATTTCGTTTTCAACTATATTATTTAGCATACCGGGCGAGGCAAGAAAAATGTTGGGAATAGGAGTTGCTTAGAATCAAGTAATCTATGACAGGAAAATATTTTGAAATATACAGCGTGTTTAGTTTCTCTGGTATGTCGTTTAAGTTTGTTATTTTAAATGGAATGCCCTGCATATTGTTATGCATTTTTCGACTGAATGATACAAAATGGAGCAAATTTGTATGATATAGCGTACACATGCTTTGCAATGAAAAGAATTGAATTTCAATAATTTCATATCTCGTTTATTTGTGATTATTTTAGAACAAGTTCTTATTGTCGTTATGGCAATAGTTCAAGTTCACTAATCAATATCAAACATCTTTACTTTATTATACAGCACGTTCAGGAAAGTAACATTAATTGGATCATCTTTAAACCGTTGAGACCCGTGTTCTTCAGACAGAACAGTTTGTATATTTTTACTCTCTTCCAAGCATATTTAAAATCTATTTGATTCCTTCAGCATACTTCTTACATACTTGTAGAGCATAGGTAATTTTCAAATAAATGTGGTAGGCCGTGACGATTAAAAAAAAATAGAAATGTAATTCAATGTTACATTCTGCCTTACTGTTATATCATCTACAAATAATTATTTTTCTCCGTGCTTTAGATTAATTTACTTTACTAATTATTATTATTATTATAGTTACCGTTTTTGTTGTTACTTTTCTCGTGTTTCTCGTTAAATATTAGCTTTTCCTTCCTTTAATTGTTTTTTAAAATAGATTTTTTCAAAGAAGAGTTGGTCGATGTGATATTTATTATTGAGAAATTATAAATTGACAAGGTATTTGTATAAAGCAAGATATCGCAATTATAGGTGTCTTCAATTATTAGCATTTAACGCTTAAAGGAAAGGCATTGTGTTGAGTTCGTTCAGTTTTTATCCCGAACAAAATAAATACATAAATAAATAAATAGATAAATAAAAAGCGCTATACTTCAGAAGCTAAGGATGAGATAAAAAGTTCCTTAGAATGTTTGTGGGGTATCAAGGATGAGGTGGGAAAATGACGTAAATTTGGACTCCTTGTCATCTAAATTGCAGCCACCTTAACAGAAAGTATAAATAACAACCATCTACTTATGATATATCATTGAAAAGTTCATGCAAAATGATCCACCTGCAACAAATATGACGACACTTTATTAAAAAAAATCCATGATTTTAGTGGTACTCAACTAAATATGACGTGTAGTCAATGCGGCATACAAAGCCATGGAATCCAGTGACAATGATTGATACCGTTAGATAGTATTTTGGTGCAACATTTCTAGTGATGATCTATATAACATATATTTAGATGATTGCTATTTACAACTTTCCTACTAGAGGCTCGGTGTTATTAAATCCGCATTTATACCATGTAAGGTTCCCTTTTATGCTCAAGAAATAATTTTGCGAAAATTTTCATATTTTCCTTTTTTCAAATAAAGAAAAAGTAGATATTGCAAAATTTTAAATTTTTGCCCACGCCACGTCACGTAACAATAAAGTGCTTTAAAGTAAGCTAAATACTTGCATAGGTATCCTATTTTTATTTCCTGCGTTATGGTCAATTCTTGATTATCTAATTATTTGTTTATGCATATCCGATGTTTGGTGGCTGCGCTGGGTTAAAAAGGTCTGGAACATTGCAAATATTTCAAAAACCTCTAAATGGTATAGATGTAACGGCTTGTCTTGGAGGTGCAAATCAATCTTGTGACTATATAGGGCGAATCAAAGAAAATGCCAACTCTTTTATTTTAATCGGGACCTTTTACATTTTGAATGGTTCTAATGGTCCTCCAAATTCAACGATATAGGTTAAATGGGTGTATTTGTTAAAATGACACAAATTTTAAGCAAATAAGCAATTGCGATCAAAATAAGAAACACCTGAAAATTTTATAAATATTACTTTATGAGATGTTCAATATGTCTGCTATTGTTAGTTAGGCAATAGCGAAGCCTGCTCCTAAAATTCCGTAAAATATTATCAAAATACATCGAGTGTTACGTATCTGATTTCTAATTCAAGTTTTTAAATCTTCAATATCAAGAAGCCTATTTTTATGAGCCTCATTCTTTAAATCACCCAATAAATAGAAGTGGAAAAAATCAGGCTTGGGGATCTATAAAGTGTGGACGTAAGGTTCCAATGGTTCAACAATCTTATGGCCTACAATTGTTTCGGATATCTGTGTTCCCATTCACGGGGTTATAACTGCAAACCAATATCCACAGTTATGTATGTCCATTGACGGTGCCATTAAACACAAAGGTAGCTTCATCAGAAAGAAAAATTATGGGCAACATTAGGATTAGCATTGCACTTGTGTATTAACATTTCGCAAAACTCTGTTCGTCTATTGAAGTCATCTTCTGTCAGTTCATGATCTAGTTGAACCTTGATGGACTACTGTTGATGAAAACATGTAATTGATTGATTAGAATATCTATGTACATGTCTACATGTCATTTCGTATATATATGGCTTTCCTACGATTGGCTACTCGCAAAGCTGTGCCGATGAGCTGTAAACGGCGAAACGCGTCCGCAGATGGCGATGCTAGTAGTTTTGTATTAATTATTCATTTAAATTTGTCACTGACTGACAACATATGCCGTGGTGTAGCCCAAACTGTCGAAGTGACCGATTTGAATTATTTTGTAGGTCCGTCCAGATCCTTATTGATAGCTATTTTTAGTCTGCTTGATTCATATATGCGTTTCACACTCCCTGTTTCGTTGATTTTTTTTAGGAGTCTGTTTACATAAGACTAATAGAGCGCGTATTGAATAAATCACACTTCCTGTTTTGTTCTCTTACGATCGCTATATACAGCCATCATTAAAATCTCAATTTTTTTTGATTATTTATGAATAAAGATTCGTTTGCAGTTACGTAATAACACATTTCAATTGTGGTATCCAGTATACGGTTTCTCATTACTACTCAACTATTAGAAAACAGAAACTGTATCACTACATTTCAAATAAAAGGATAACTGTTATAAGAACTAAACTACATTTTCTACAACCTTTCAGCCGTTACGTGGGGTCATATTGACCCAGCTCGGTTTTCAATATTAGTTATTTTAATTTATATGCGTTGTAGAGTTGCATACTAATATTTTCGCTTATCTCTTTTTTTATCTTCCGTTTTAGCTGACATGACTATTGAAAAGGTACACCGCAATTTTTAAATTTATATAGATCAATATATTGTATTCTTTTTTCTGTTTTACTCAAATTCCAGCGTTCATACATAATACAACAAATGCCTTCTGCGACCAGTGAATTTTGAGATGCTGCACTACATTGTCTTTTTGACATTCTAGATAAGTTATAAGATCGTTAGCTTCAGAATAAAGACTTCACCGAGCAAGTACAGTTACTATTTTACAATGAACTAAAATCCGGAGATCTGGCAGGCTAATGATATCCATTCGCCCAATCAATTTTTGAGGGAATTTAAAATCCAATAGTTGTCGTATTTCTAATATACGATGGGATGGAGCCCCGTCTTGTTGAAATCATATAGCAACTGGTAACTGCCCCTCTTCCATTATGCCAAGGATAATAATCAACTAGTTAAGTTGGTCAGTTAAGTTGCCAGGACAATCCTGTTTTTGCTAACTCAAATATTTATTTTTTGGAGGTATTGAATTTGGACCACCTGTGCTCAATGTGAGGTATTCCCCTCTGCCCATCACTGTATATAACAAGTGTAAGTAAGGGGTAATTGAAGAATTTTTAAGTATGCACCTTATAGCCTTTCCCTTTGAATAATAGGTACTCAAAGCTGCTAGTAATAGAAAATGTTACAACTTACCTTGTAAAAGACTGATGTGAAACACTTCCTCAAAACCCTTACCACAACACTTCATGAACACTGGTCGCACGTTTCGATAACTACGCTATCATCTTCAGTTAAACTCACAGTTCAGTTTTAGTGCTGAGCTTGATAGCATAGCTATGGGAACGTGCGTCATGTTAGTGAAGTATAGTTACAAAGGTTTTAGTGAAATGTTTCAGTGTTCTAGTGTCACAGCGTTTGAATAGATACGTGATTTATTTACGGGCTACTCTGTGATGTAGAAATGACATTCATTTTCCTATGTATAGAAAGCAGTTACGTAAGTCCAATAGTTAGGTCCTATCAAAAAAACATCTCATTACTAAATTATCTTTTTCAGTTTAGGCTTTTCACTAATCTTTTCTTTAACAAGTAGGTCTCTTCTCTCAAATCTAATTTACTATGATTTGAAGATAAGTACATGCATAATTTCGTATTTAATAACACGTACGAGTAATAAATAGAAATAATTAGAGGTTTACAATGAATTTTCCAAGTCATAATTTATAAATACAAAAACTATTTCTAAACCTAAGTGCAATAACTGTAAGCTAAGCAATTTGCTAACAGTATATAAACGTTGTATAACCTTGCCGTTGGCGCTAAATAGGTATCTCAAAGCGTAGGAAAGAAGCTATGCGCCTATCTAAGGATAATTTATTGGAGGTAGAAAGCCTTGATCATCGCAAAAAATTGCCTACACATCATAATCGTCAATTAGTCCGTTTTACGCCATTAATTAAATGAAATATGAATGCGATGGCATTTCGTAAATAGTGTAAATATAAGATATAATATGTGACTAGTTGGGTCGAAAATTTGTAACGGATGTCGCTTATTAGTTTTTAAATTGACAAAATAAAAAAAAACAAAGAATGTGTTTTTAGATGATTTTTAGATGTCCCGAACTTTATGGCCAAGGTCAATGTCTCGGCCTCCAAACGGAAGAATTCTATTCTTATTTGTGGCGTTGGTTTACAAAATATGTCGTTATTTTAAATAATGAATTTTAATAAGGACATATTGTCTATGGTACGGATATTTTTAATATTCCTCTAGTTTCGACAGTGTTCTTTTAATAATTTTTGATGTTCCAGTTTTCTCCTTGATCTTCAAAATGTAATTACTTTGGGATTTGAAGGCTTCCTTAGTTTTCGTTTAATGTGTTTCATCGCGGTGTTTGCCAAGTTTTCCAAGCACCTTTAGGTTTTCCTTTTGCCATCTATTCTATGTTATTCATCGTTAAAATTCAATTTGCGTGTACCGTTTTTCAGCTTGTATTAAACTTTATTCTTTATAGGCTTAAATTTCAATTATTAATTTTGAGAAAATTGGTTGAATGATTTTAAAAACATTCAATTGTAAATGACGAAACACCTTGACAAACAAGACGGAACAGATACATATTTATTTATCTTATAGAAATATGCATCTCTACTCGTCTTATTTGCTAATGTGTTTTCCATTACGTTTAAGTGAACTAATTGCGGAC
The DNA here is from genome assembly GCA_902654985.2 of Oryctes borbonicus. Lineage (NCBI taxonomy): Eukaryota > Metazoa > Arthropoda > Insecta > Coleoptera > Scarabaeidae > Oryctes > Oryctes borbonicus. Next base: position 443,867 of record LR736895.1, on the reverse strand, counting down.
ATTCTTTTTTTTGATAACCAGAAAATTATTTTGCGTTATAGAAGATAATTTCTCAAATATTCATTGTCATTACCTGAAGTCCTCCATAAACGCCATTTATCAACATTCGAATCAAAAAAAAACATCATTATTAATAATCCGCTTACTGAAAATATAGTATTTCTATTAGTGACAGTCAATGGCAATGTACATACGTCATACGTTTTCAAACATTCCACTCTACCGGTAAGTTAATTCGCAATTTCCATGCGTAATGATTACAAATTTATTGCGATTGTTAATACCGCTTTAATCAATCATGTTGTTTGCATAGCTTATCGTAAATTAATTTTTCTATGACATCTTATAAGCACACCTACTTGAAAGTTATTCACAATTTGCATTCGGCAGAAAGCTTAATTGGTGGTAGTCTATTAGATGTGCATGGGTATGTTGGTTCACCGACATCGAGAGATTTTAGATTTTCATCTAAATTGCACCGTTTACGACGTTGCTAAAGATCAAGGCTACTTTTTTTAACGAATGGAAGTTCAGTATCTTCTGTAAAGTGATAAATCGAAATTATTTCCATGGTAACGACAATTAGGGGCGACCGGCATCAATTGCGACAAAATTTGATTTGTAATTTACTGCGTCTAAAGTAATTAAATTGTTTCTAATAAAAAAAAAATAATTGAGAGCTTATGATGCTCGGGACACAATGCGGCAATTGTAACATTGAAAGTATCCATCATAAAATAATTAAAACTAGAGTTTAAACATTTTACTGTCATTCACATACACTACTGATAGTATGTAGATTGTAAAAAGTTCAATAAAAACAATAAATACATTTCTATAGCTAACTGAAAATAATACTACACATTTTTTATATTAGCTCAATCTGAATCACTGAAAGCCAACTGTGGGCCTATCCATTGCATGTCCACAGCATACTAAACAGATAGAATTATCCTCAAAATGGCTCTTCTACAAATTTTTCGTTATACTTCGAATGCCTTGTAACTTTCTTCCTTTTCACTCTTTCCTGTTTTTCAATTTCTGTTACGCCAATTTTCTTCCTAACAACAAAAACGTTTTTCTCTCTATATCCTTCTTCAATAACCTCTTTATTCAATAACTCCAGTGAAAACTGGAGTCTGTAAATATTGCTTCTTTTGCTTTTTGGAAATGGGCGAATTTCTTTCGGAGAACAGTCAATCTTTACGGTAAATAAAGATAAATGATTGAAACTACTAGCGGGTGGAGTTACGCAAGTGTGTGAAGTGCTAGGACTAGATATGTCACTGTATACTTCTGCAAAATTTTTATTCTGTAGATTATCCGTTACATTAGATGCGGCAAAGTCTTCCTCGTTCCTGTGAAAAAGCCACATTCCAGAACAACGAATTCCTGTCGTTATGTTTTTTAGTGTTGCAGCCAATACCAGTTTCCTTTGCTGATACTGGTCACATTCGTTATTAGACAATTTTTAAATGGTGCATATACTCCGCGGTACAAAGGTTGGAGTTTGTGTGATGACTGAGTAGGAAACGACAATAACGTTATGTACTTCTATCTGGAAAAATCTATTACAGATATAGGCAAATGTGAAAAGTGGTTACTGAGGATAAGCAAAACCTTGCTTTCTTCAATAAGTTTAGCGTATTTCGCAAGGTGTTTGATAGAAATTGATTTATTGCCTGCTCCCATGCAACGAAGGACCATATTTTACGAAATGTTCACGATAACACTGTAAACATCGAGGGTATGCTACTACCAAGTGTATTTACAGCTAAGAGAGTCACAAGCGGAACTATTTCTTGATATGTAATAATACTGACTTGTTTCGCACCCTTCTTTGAAATTATTTTATTCCAACCAGTTTCATCTACATTATACGTATATGTCGTTCATTGCTCTAGACAAGCTTGTGGCTTCAAGAGTTCTAATTGACAAGTTTGGATTTCGTGTCAGAAATGCTGCTACCCAGTCCTTGCCATCTGTACAGTTTCCCATTGTTGAAGAAACTTAGAATTAATGTGGGATGAAAGCTTCGAGGTCTCTCGGTGAAATGCCGAAATAGAGTTTTACTGAGATATGGCAATAGTTGTTCCTCCTGCTCTTCTATTCTGCGGCGGATGCTGAACTTTAGGAGTTTCATTATTTTTAACTGCCCTAACGAGACGACTAAGCGATGCGTGCCATATTCCATATTATTTAGCTACACTTCTTACGATCGGTTTTCATCTATAACTCTTTACGCTGCTAGCTTGTATACCTCTTGGGAAATCTGTCAATTTGTTTTTTTTTTCTCTTGGCTTGACCATTTTACTTACCTACGACTTACCACTATAAGAAACAAAAGTAAATAATTATTTTTAGACATCACCGTTATTTTTATGCCTGAACTAACATAAACAACTGTAGTATGTATTTGTAATTCATATGCGAGTACAAGTTCTTAAATAACTAAGTAGATGGGAAAAGTGTCAACTCTGCTACAAGTGACCTCTGTTACAATTGATACCGGTCTTCCCTAGTGAATTTATTATATAATAAATCTTCTCTCCCACGTTGTGACGTATCTTTGCATTGTTCATAGACAGTAGCACTATCTGGAAATAAAAAGAATGTTAGCTACAATCAATTAATGTAGAATATCAAATATTAGAATCACAAAATTGAGTAAATTAAGGAAACAGACAAGGTTTGTACAGTCGCCGAGGGCCAAGCCAAACAAATATGACATAATATGGTTTAGAATAGTGGTCTGCTTGAACTCCCGATCTGGTCGTATGGACAGATTTTGTTTCGAATCTTAAAGTATTTTTAGCATATTTAACTAGTTACTTATGTATCTATTAACTATTTTCATTTTGAATTAGTAAACTAATATTATAGTACATGTGAGCCGCTACCTATCTAATATCTAATAAATACACTCTCATTGTACGCTCCCTCCAGAACTAATTGGCAAACTGCTCCTTTGAGTTAAGAAATGATAATATCATTATCAGATATTGCCCACACATCCACACGAGATAAATACCTTTGCACATACATAACTTCGCATATTGCATACGAAAATAAATAGAAATAATTACAGCATTATAATGAATTCTCTGAAATCCAGACGTTGCTATAATATTACATTAGAATAGAGAATATCAGGTCGGAGAAATAACACCCAGCAATATGATTTATTATATCTTTTATTATCTAGGCATAGCTAGATCTTTAATAAGAGGTTAACAGTACACAATGAAGTCCTAAAATAATCCCCATGTTAACTTTGAACGACAGAAACTAGCGCTTGTAGTGAATGCATAGTGCGCGTGCAAGCGTAAACTATTCTTGTTATTTATTATAATCTTATATTTCACATGGATGAAACTGGGAACGGTTTCGATGGCTATCTTGTAGATTCTCATTGATATAAATATACTTGTGCTATTGCCACCTCACTATCTCAGGGCTTTTTGTTTGACTTTAATTCATGTTCTGCAAAAATTCTTTCATCTTGTGAAGTCTATTTTTCAAAACGCAAAGCCAATTATCTATAAATCAAAGCAAGAAGCGATTAAATGCATTATCCGCCTTTTCAGCAATTCTGCCAAGCCTATTTATTCTACACACGGGTTACGGTCCTCCATAGAATAATCCCACAGCGAAAATTAAACATCTTGCATATATGAATATAAATTTGTATTGTACAGGAATTGTATCAGAATAGTTTTTATTTGCAAAGTTTTTCTTTTGAAGTTTTCAGGGAAAGATCTGCCTTTTACACATGTGAAAACCATTTTCTTAATTTATTTATTTATTGCTTGTGGCTTTGTAAAGCCAATTCCTATTTTTATAAGGTAGGTTGCCATTTTCTTGGGCAATTTTCTATATAACGTGTGCATAACATGAAATTCAATTATATAACATTAAGGAAACAGAAAACAGTTGCAAAATGTTCAAACTAATAGGTTGACGATTTAATTTGAATTTAATTTAATTGAAATTCAAAATGAAGCAGTGTCTTAAATGAAAAGTACAATTTAACGACATATTTTGTGACGTACCGTAATCAACGCGAATGTGCAATAAATAGGCGAGGTTGCAGGAAATATATAAAATTCTTGGAGTTTCTGATTTCCAGATGCTGTCCATCAATAAATTAACAATCAGCCAAACCGCGTCATACGAGGTATCCAGTAAACTTATGCTTTTATTACATGCATAAATTTACGTCTTTAATACAATTCCGATTAGTCATTGAAATTGAAAATTAAAATAACAAAGCATTTTCGATGCATTCTTTTCTTGACAATCGTAAAAAGGCCAGTATTCTTTAAGAGATTTTAGATATTGGTGTGCCCTATAATTTTTATACGACGTCTATAAATGTTCATTAGTCATCTAGTATACTTATTTATAATTGTTTATTACGTTAGGATATACAGAAGAGCAATATTATAATTTAATGCAAATTACAACAACTGCTCTTCAATATTAATGAACCGACTGGAACTATTTGATGTAGGTGTGAGCTATTATAAAAGAAATATCCGTTCACTTTTAATGTAGAAATGCATACCTACGTCTAATCGTCGTACCGTTACATTATCATGAAAAACGATCGTCGTTTTATAACAAAACATTCCAAAAAACATGTTACGTTATCCAAAACAAATTTAATAACCCAGAAAGGTCATTCTGCTGTAGGTTTTATCAAATAGAGCTAATTGAAATGGAACACGCTCTGAGATTACCAATACACTATGTTTTATGCAGTCATGATTTACATCTGCAGATACACACTTTGATATTTCCATTTTTTTTTATATAACAGATGCACTATTGCTAATATATGCATACCACTGTATATTATAAAATTGGTTACGTGTTATAAACAAACTCGCACAACAAATTACCTGACCTCACCTCCTTTGCTTTGTTTCTTTAAGCGGAGCTAAGTGTCTAACAAACTGATCTACTGCCTACGATTCTGTGTTTTCGAAACAGTTCTTACAATCTAGGATATCATCTCCACAAACATTTTACAAATTAATAAAATTCCCAGACAGGACGTTTCAGCATTGTTGACAATGTATATCTTCTGTCTTGAACAAGCTTTAGATGAGATCAAATAAAATTTTCATTATACGTGCCAACATTAAGTAAATTTAGATACGTACGTATGTTTATATATTTTATTTGGGTGTTTCCTTATTAAACAAATGAACCTCCGACAACACCTTCACAAGTATATAAAAAAAACACAATTAAAGAATAAAGATCATCATGATAATTAAGAATTCAACCGTCTCTGACCATGTGCTACTTTCTTTGTTTGCAATTGTAAGAAAATAGTTTTTAATTTGAATATCTGCAAACCAAGACGAAATTGTGAGAAGACCGAATGTAATTTGTATAATACTATTGCCAGTTTTAAGTAGCAATTTGATGATATTAGCAATGGCAAGTAATTAGTATACAAAGTAAAATATCAGTGTAGTAGATAAAAATGTTTGTAACCTTAATTAAATATGCTATTGGAATTTTGTGGTGGCAGATTTTCTGCTGTTGCTCCCACGAATACGTTTTGCCAAATTAAGATTTGTAATATTAAGTACCGGCCATCTATAATTGTCGGAATTAAATACAGTTAAAATGATTATTAGCTTAGTTGGATGAAACTAATTTTTGCATTATTATATACCGCAGAAGATAATGTGTCGTCTTTTAGCTGCTGCATTTTACAATTGTTTAATGATCATGAGCATCTTATTACACGCGGATCCACCAAAAGATACGGTCCGTGGTTAATTAATCGATAACTTGTTTCTTAGTGTGACGGCCCAACGGGGTGTATAAGCTTTTTAAAGTTTGTCATAACCTCAGGAGTCTAATACTCACTTGTACAATCTGGGTTTCGCTCCAGCTGCACTGTGTGTGACGGATGACATCTTGCTTGCTTGCCCAGATCGCGAATTGATGCTTGCTCTCGTGCTCCTTTGATGCACTGCCTCATGGCAAACTATTGATAATACTGTCCAGTAAACGATTAAGTTCGAATTCTTTAAATTTATTGACCAATCTTTTCTCAAATAGATCTCAGTGTGGGCGGGTAGGAAGTGAAATCTCTCCACCTTTAGGAATAAAACGAGGATTGTGTATATACTACATCCTTAACAAATCTCAAACGTTTTAGAGCCCACTTGTACGCTGTTGATATTACCTTGCGCCTTGTGATTGGGATGTTGCTATCTCAAATCTCAACATCTGTCTACCGCCCATTTAACTAAAAGTATGAAAAAACGTAATAAGTAATAGTTCTGTAATTATAAAAGTAGTAAATTAGTAGTATTTTAGTAACAAAAAAAGTAATCTAACCTTTTTTCGTTTGACAAAATCACAAACACTTATTTACTTTTAGCTAACCTTTTACTGAATTTCAGCTCCGTATATGAAAAGAACAATGTAAATAGATAATGAAAGTAACAGTTCTAAACTTGTAAGAGCAATAGCTTAGTTGTATTTTAGCAACAAAAAGTGATTTCATCTTTTTTTGTTTTAAAACATCGCAAATGGTTTACCTTGAGCTAGTCTTTTACTAAACTGTAGTTCTGTATATTAAGGCCCGTTAAACCAGTTCGGCTAGTCAAGTCCCAAGCATGTTTGGTCCAATGAGCCGCTCGGCCCAATATTTTGAAATTCAAACGTGTTTTAAAAAGATGTAGTAGGTAAGGTTAGTATTTACATGGTTGTAAAATTAGCTATGTAAATTAAGTATATTTATAATTAAATATCGAAAAATATTTTAAAAATTAAGAAGATATAATTCATATACTTATTTAGAAGGAGTATATTTCACATTTATGGCAGTAGCAGGTTTCAAATTTTTTCTGTTTTATTATTACATGTTCCCTAGTATCAATTGCTACAGAAGATAATTATATGGGTACTAATATACCAATCATAAAAGTCCACAGCATGATGATAAACGTGTTGGATACAGCCGACCTGTACTAATAAAGTGTCGGGCTTACAAATATCTCAAAATGCCCTCTTCTGATAATAATGTACTAATATTTTAACGGTATGAAATTTGGGAAAATTGTTGAAATTTTACGAAATTCTTACATTTTTTTTTTAGAAATTGAGGGTCGTGAATCTGGGAATGTCAGACAGATGAAAAACTGTTAGATGAGACGTAGAAATGAAAATAACTACTAACCTTAAATCTTGTAACTTTTTACTACATAAACACGAGGTTTATGTCCTTCTTCGAACACCTTTAGTTCAATAATATACTATTGAACACACTTATGAATAAATTTTAAATTTAAATATTTAATCAAAACTATTAAATTTGGAGGAAATGCCAAGTACAATGTGCTTGGACGACAGCTAACCTCGTTGATGTTATTTTGTAATATTACAATACACAGTAATAACCAAGTGCTATAACCGAAATGGATGAGTTGAACTCACTGATATTGGTAACCTCCGAGATCTTCGCACTTTCTCAATTCATACTTTCGAGATATCGATGCTTTTCATAAAAATTAACTCTAGTACAGTAATCAAAATATTCATATCTTTGTATCAGAGATTTATATAATATCATTGGTACTTTGGGTTTGCACTCTAAAATATTGTAATAATTTCACTATGGTAGCTTTCAATTAGTAACATTACTTACAACTTTCTTTTCAGATGTAACAAAAAATATTTAGGTAAAATTCCCAGTTTCACTCCAAGTAGAAAAACAGTTGAAACATTTCTTTAGAAAAAATATGTAATATTAAAGTAAAGCTCTCAATATTCATTAACAATGAGTAATATTGCAATTGTTATAATACCGGTACCGGTACACGTACACGTAATTAAATTGTAATTTGCTCATTAATATATTTAGTGATGATCATTAAATATTATCCATTATTTTATTATTAATAAAATTTCGTGTAAAATCGTTGATAACAACGCTATGGCAACTATAGTAATCCTTTTTTAGAATGTATAGTACATGTAGTAGTACGAACTGATATCACCATGTTCGATTGGTCTTGTTCTAAATATTTTTAAAGAAAAGAGATTAAAACATGACAGCAGATAAATTAAAACAGGCAGGTAAGCAAGAAACATCGCTTGGGATAATATTTTGCCAGAAATACACCACTTTCTCACTTAGAAAAGTTTCTTGCGCTTGTTGGGAAACATCAGAGCATGTGTAGTACCTATATTAGGATCATCGTAGAGTATTTGTTATAACACAAAAAAAGCAAACAAGCAGTTTATTTGGAAAATAATTACTAATTATATAACAAATATTTTTAAATAATATAACATATGGGAGTTACATCAACCGAAGTTTTACTAATTATAAAAAAATAAATCAACTGCAAAACATCGCTGGGGTGATTCTCATAAAGATGTCTGACATGTTCAAGTGTAATATAAAATAAAATGGAGAAAGAAGACTCCTTAATAAATTCATTGTCGTATTATACAGTAAATCAGTGAATACATAATCTTAAATTTTATACACTAAGTTGCTACAGATTATTATAATCAATCATAATCAAATTCATTACTTATGCTAATGAATAATAGTTATAAACAACACATAAGTATCGTAGTTATGAAAGAGTTTTCTATTTTTCCGCATATTTAAGAAAATGTTGCATAAATCGATTATTGTAATTTCAAGGACTCACCTTTTCTCCTTTTCACACACGCATGTTCGTGTATATACAATATGTTGCAGATTAATCTTCTTCATATTTTGTTTAATAATTTTTTTTTTGGGTAAAACTATTTATTTATCTACCTGGCTATTAACTGAAGATTACACTAAATAACTGTCAATTATGGTACATAATTTATTGTCTAAATCCTCAAGCATCCAATATTTACGATTGTCGTTACTTCACTCATTGTCGCATTTACTTTTACGTTATTGACGGCAATCATCTGTTAATAAATATGTAAAAAACTTGAATATATATGTAATAAATCTTTTCTTACGCAGACTGTGTTTATTATCACTACCTAAAGATAGCTCTTCTTACTTACATAATACTTCACGGTTGCTGCAAAGCTGTATTTACCTCGATTATGTTTATTAGTCGCTGTATCATTAAAATTTAACAGTATCCGGTTTATTTTGTGCTAAAATGTATGAATTTCTTGAATTTTCATGATTATATATATATATATATATATATATATATATATATATATTTATATAAAAACCGAATATGGTTGCCTCGGGCAACTTTTTTAATGTTAATCCAACTATATTCTATTTGAATCAACATCATATTGTTTTGGGACAAAATAATATTTGTTTACCTGGATTCAAACAAATGTTTTAATTGGCCCATCCATCAAATTTAGAACGTGTTCGAAATTATACACTGATGGATGTTAATCGACGGCAAGCGTTGAACGTTACTCGATGAGACCAGTTACTTTACAAATACTGTAATTTTGATCTATCTATGAAAAGGGTGCCTTATCAATAAGTACTCAAATGAAATTGAAAGGAGACATATTGTGGACCTACGTGAAGGCAGTGTATCCATTGTAACGGCCATTTTTGAAACTGAACTACTTAATATTTATCTTACAAATATGCCACGACGGAGCCATTGGACAAATTATTAAATAATAGTATTTTCTTCGATAACAAAAAAAAATAATGCTAAAATATTTAGCTTGCTCATGGTATTGATTGAATTATTCACAAAACGCAACCGAAGGAGAGAAAAAATACATTAGCCACGGACATGTTTCTGCCTACCCGGCGTCATCAGCATTGTTCCGAGTGTATTTTAACTCAACCCTGCGTCGCTGTTGCCTCACAGTTAAAGCCACAACATTTAAAAATGACAAGCCAGACATTTCTTTGCGCTCTCTAGTGCCAAGAAACACATACCTGACATAAATAGGGTACTGTTCCCCAAGCCACCCCTCGAGCAAATCTTGGACTACTTAACCACGAGATAGCGGCGCAAGGAACGCTTTGGGAAACTGCACATGTAAAGATTCTGGCAGGCTTGCCATGATGTATATAACAGAGCACATCAGAAAATGCCTAAACACAATAACCACAAGAATAATGCTAAAATAGCTTGCTCATGGTATTGTTGGAATCATTCACGGCAAACGCAACACATGGAGAGAAAAAGTATACTAGTCACTTACCTCACAGATGTGGCAACAGCAGGGTAGAGTTAAAATACTCTTGGAACCACACTGATGACGCCGGGTAGGCAGAAACATGTCCGTGGTTAGTGTATTTTTTCTCTTCTTGTATTGCGTTTGCCGTGAATGATTCTACCAATACCATAAGGAAGCTATTTTAGCATTATTTTTTTGGTCATTGTTTCTAGACATTTTCTGATGTGTTCTGTTATTTTCTTCGAATTTAAAAATGTTTAGAACTGAATGGTCGTCGTACACATGGATATCCTTAAAATATTTTTTTTTTGATTTAGCAGCTTATCTGTTATTTCTCCTTATAATTATTGCAATTTCTATATTTATACCTATAATTTATTGGTATTAACAAATTTGTTTACAAAGTTTGGTTTTGTTGTATGTATGTATTTGTTGCGCCAATTATTACAAAATAATATCATGTAGGTTCGCTTTGTGTCATGTTAACTAGGAAAGGATAAATAGACGCAGATTATTTGACATAGGGCGTTTAATTAATTTTTAATTGAGGAAAATGATAAATTAGTTAATCGCATTATAAAGAACTCATATACATCTAGCGCGTGGACGGAAGGTAATTCCTTATCTAAGTAATTTAGAAAAACAGCCTTCAAATAAGAAATATTCGGAGATAAATGCTGCATAACCTAAAATTGTATTCAAGTATGCAGGATACTCACATTCCGCTGCGCGCGACACAATTTTGATTTTTTTAATGGAATATCCTATGTATTACTACGTTTTTGGATGCCTGTCTTCAATTCATGTCTTACTATTCCGTACAAACTCTATCGTAGTTTTTGAGATAAACGTAAATAATATAGCTGTGACTAAAATTTTATTGAATTTTTTGGAATTTTCCACAAGAAGTTTTTTTTGTATCAAACAGGAAGGTCATCGATGTTGCTGCCATATTTCATTTACGTCATTTCAATTATTTTAAATAGAACACTTTGTATATTTTTCAGCAGCTCTTCTACAATCTTCTTTGTAAACGTTTTCCTATACCTAAAATGCGCCCTCCTTTAATAAATTAAATACGTTATTTAGATAAGTTTTTTGTTTAAAAACATAGGGTGCTGTAACGAAATATTATAGAATTTTGCTTCGCTAAAGATATTCAGTAAAACAAATGTATAAACGTAATCTGTTTTTGTACTCCATCTTCTACTCGAAGAAATTATTTTCCTGTATACATTGTTAACCAGCAAGTTAAAATAATAAACGAAAATAAGTAAGCAAACGTTGGTTAGAGTTTAACATAAGAGCAATAGATTTATTTCAGCAGTAAAGATGTAGCATACTGAAAGACGTTTAAAAAATTTCGGAATTTAGCTAAATAGCAATGTTTATGAAAATGTATCTTGGATGAATTTCTTAAGGCATTGCGTAACGTGGACATTACTCAAAATGATACTAAATGCTCCATAAAATACAAAAAATCGCACTACCATTTGTATAAAGGAATATAGTTTGCTTCGAATAGATGTTATATGCACAAATTTAATTTTACATTTTATTTTTATTGAAAACCAAAGCTCATAGTAATTTGTCGCAGCACAGTTTCCCTATAAGATAGTCGAAAATATACAGGATGCCCCATCAAAGAAAAATGACCTAGGATGTATGGCAACAATTTTGATAGCCACTTTGTCATGTATATAGTATATACGGTATATATCTGTAAACAGGCGAGTGTTATAAAGGAATTATTTAAACCAGGTAGCTACTAATTAGAGAAATAAAAACTAACTGCAGGACAAATCAATGAAGAAGTAACAAACTGTTTTGCACATATCTTTGATAACTTTTTCAATACGATTTTTTCAGTTTTCCAATTGAATGTTTTGTACATACATATGGCGTTGATATATTTGATGCTGATGGAAAAGTACTCAAAGTGAATGGACTCATTAATTGATACTATATTAGCATGCATAACGTCAGCGGTATCTGTGGCTCCCAAAGTATTTAAGGAACTATGGGAGCGTGTCAATAATGAATGGATTGCATCTCTCAAGGCACCACTTGCATTCTTTTGAAACGGAAGTGGAGCAACGGACTATTGAATAACTCCATATTTTGTGAATTAAATTGTTTAATTGTTTTGTACTATTGAATAAGTATGTATGTTGCATTGTAGATATTGACGTTTACAATGGTGCAGTAGCGAAAAAAAATATGGTTAATACAAATGTAGTCGTTTCAGAAATAATTAATGCGATTTTAAAATGGCAAACCTTATACGCGATAACCACGCGATAACATTCACCGCTCATTAGACTTTATTTGTAAATTAGTTCTTCTGAAAGTCACTATTTGTATGACCAGTATACTTTTATTATGCAGTACCCTGCCATAAGAATAGGACCATTGGTTCTTGAAATACCAAGGCCTTGTAAGTGAAATTAAATACAGCCACGCAACATGAAGCATTTCATTGTTTTATTTTACAAAACGATTTTAATTATGGCCCTAATATTACGCCCTATATAGGCAACAAGAAAAGCAATAGTCGATATTTATGACAAAATTTAGCAAAATTTAAAGGGATAAATTTATATTTTTATTGTAAATTTCAATACTCCACTATTTACTTGTTATAATAAAGTTTGTTAAGACAAAAAGAAAACATACCCACTGTTAGATCGGTAGCTACAACGGTACGACACTGATGTGCCGCTATCAAGTCGGTAAATGAGAAAATGGCCATGGTCTCTTGAGCTATATAAAGGAATTGTATGATGTTAAAGTTGCCAAATAAAAACAACAGCTTCTTAGAAATTTATTCTTGATTATTTACTTATCGAATCCTTGGACGAATTGTTAATGATTTAAAATTCAATTCAAGCAAAATAAAATCAATGAACAACGAAAAAAAGTGACATGTTTAACTGAAATTAAAAACTAGAAAACAAAATGTTCATTAAGGTGTACATACAATGTAGAATTGAACAAAAATTACAAATTATTGCATTACATTTAAAGATATCCATAGTTTTTTTAGTTTTAAAGTAACTGTGTGTGGTTTGTCTGTGCATCATTGGAAACTAAAAATATTCAAAAATATTTGTCCTTCGTATTCGCTTCTACCGAGAGACTCAAAATCCAATGTGTGATTAAAAAATTTGAACTTTTGCTTTTTTTTACATTTTGTTAAGAGTACACACTACATATTTTTTCAATGTATTTTCTTCATCAGTATCAGTTGGAAATTGAGTCTTTAATTCAATTTTTAATCTAAAAGATGAACAAAATTTGAAGTACACAGGATGATTCATGAAATTTGCTTGATGAGCTGATTTCAACGACCTATAAAATACACATAATACGTATGCATCGTCAAATTCGTATACGTATTCGTCTCCTTGTTAGTGTCTTCGGTGTAGCCCTACAATAATTCTGTCTCTAATTATTTGTTCTGTAAGTCTATTATCTTTTGCACGACTGGCTTTTTTTGTGGGTTCTTTTTAATTTGCTTTTTTCTTTTGCGTTTTTAGTGAATTACTGTAGTGTGCAGTGTCTCTTGTAATCTGTTCGAGCGTCGTAAGGTAACTTTGCCCATACATTGACATATGCTGTCTCGTCAAATCTCCGTGATGGGTACCTCTGGAGTGTGGATTGTGTTCTTTGTTTATTTCTAATTTCACCACTAAATTGTTTAAAAGTTTATTTGATAATGCCAACCAGTATTTGTTGCAATAAAACTGAAGAAACTCATAAAATTATTAATTCTTATGTTTCTGATGAACCATATAATACTGATTGCGTTAATGTTTCATCATTTGAAGTACACATAAGATTCACTTAAAAACTGGCTTTATTTGGACTTTACTTGCACTAAATATTGCATCGGTTCTCTTCAGGAAGAAATAAAGAAACAGTCGCTTTTGGAGGCTATGTCTGCACCAAATATGCACCTTGTTGCAATTAAAAGGATCATCATCAAGATGCCGATCGTAAAAAGCGTAAAACTAACATCGTTATTTTCGGCTCTTCTGAGGCGAGGTGTAACGGCAATTCAGAATAAACCAATCTGGATTCGCTTATGTACTATTGAGATTGCGTAGATTTGATTCCGGACGTACTAATCTCCGGCGTCCAATTAAAGTCTGATTCTCTACCAAATTTTGTATCATAACTGTATTGCGCAACATTTTGAAGCTTAAGCCCAAGGTTCCTAGTCTCTCAGTTTTCGTAATCGTACTCCCTTGCAATTGCAGAAGTATGTCGTCCGCCAAAGTAATGGGGAAACTAATTTAAAAATCAAATGTAAAAATGTCGTACCCTTTATTGTTTCCACTTTTAACTGTGTAGTTCCAATCGTTCGTTAATTGTGTTAAGTACATGTTAACAAAATATTCGTGGCTTGAGATCGAAACACATTTATTTTTATCCAGGGCCTGTGAGATTACTTATAATGTTATCGTTATTGCAGAATCATGGCTACATGATTCCATTTCTTCTTCTGAACTCGTACCTCATAGTGAGATGTGATCGTAAATTTATCCCTAATTCCATATTTCCATAGCTCTTAGTAATATATCATTTGAAGCTATCAATTTTTCCATACTTTTATCTTTTACACCAGTTATTGATTTTATGATTCGCAAATGTCATGTTTAATCTAATCAGCTTCTATGTAGCGGCGATTTATATTCCACTCAACACAAACGAACATTGTTTCGAGGTCTTTTATGAATATTTTGAAACCTTCTTAATCAATAAATCAACTATTCCTATCGTAGGCAATCCTTCTGCATATCTAAAGTCTTCACTTATATGCGCTATTGAAATTTAATCGATATAATTCCATATATAATTGTAATAATAAGTTACTTGACTTGGTTACCTTGAATGTTCATTCCATCTGTCAACTTTTTCACTTCCATCATTTTTAAGGTCTTCATGTTTTCCTTCAAGTGCCAACATCAGATACAATTTTCGAAAATCTAACATCATTCAACTCCACCACGAGCTTGCATCTGTAAACTGATCTTTTTTAAACCATGTACATATCGCTGTTCAATTGCTTATAGGTACACTCTACAGTGTTTCTTCTAAACACATAAAAAAAAGATCACGTTATCGACGTTGGTTCACTGATAGTATTATTTCTAATCTAAAAATAGAAGTGTATTTTAGATGTTCCTGAAATTCTACTAGACATTTAAACAAACTGAATCGTTTTAAACGAAAATTCTGTAAAAGTGAAATTTCTTTGGTTTATTCTCATTATTTTAACCATGTAGAAACAGTCGTTGATGAACCTAAAACAATTTTAAAATATCTGGAAACCCAGCATAGTTCAACTTTCGAAGACACAAATCTATAATGAAATCGCGCAAGAAATTGTTAATGCCTTTGCTCATAAATTTAGTTCATCTTACCTTCCTTGTGGTAACTTTGATTATGAAGATACACACCGTAATTGTGTGTGTTCCTTTTACATTCTCTTGTTTCTGTAACTGATCTCATTGATATTGTCTTCATTTCCTCATACAACCTAGTTGCCTTGTACGTCTTGCCACATTTTCGTCGAACCTCTGTCGATTATAGTCAACTTTCCTCTCTGTAGAAACGAGCTAGGATTATTCAAGAAGGGAAAGGAAGATCGAGTGAATAAGTATTGACCAATCACTACTTTGTCTAACCTTGACAAGGTCTACCCATAGGTATATCATCACACAAAACTTTTTATTTCACCGTATCAACATGGCTTTGTACATGGAAGGTGAACAGTTACTAATATTGTTCAATTAAAAGAAAACAGCTACCTTTTACTATACTTACATCAATATATTTCAAATTTCATATTGGTGACCAGTACAATTAAATTTTATTAAAGACGTTTTTTGTATAATATTTCTATATAATCCCATTAATGTATCTGATTACTTACGCAATAAAGTAATTTTGTAGTTATTTACCTACACATAGAAAAGGCATATTGGAAGGACGAGAATATGTTCTACGGCCAAGAAAGTCACTGCCTTAAAAGAATTACGAAATTCAAGAAAGCGGTTGCTCGACCATAGCTTTTATCTAAAATATTATTACTTTCATTCCGCTACAACAGATATTATTACTTTATTTATGTTCTTCCTTTTCTTGTTTGTCACCAAAAATCCATTTTATTTTGAGTTTTCAACCACTGAAACAAGATATTATTTCAATGTGTAGATGGTTTAAGTTGACAATAACGCTACATTAAAATTCAGCGTTAAAGAACTTTGTCCAAATATAAAATTAGAGAAAAATGAAAACAACATAAAGACTAAACGAATATTCACATGCGATACTAAGCTCCTTTCTATATGGCATTTGTTCGAATCGATGTTTCGTCCCGTTCGTTCCAGTTTAAAGATCTTTCTGTAGAGACTATAGAAATGAACGTCAAATGGAAAAACACTATTATGCATAATACTGGCCGTAGAGTTTAAATACGCGTTTGTATTAGCATTTTCTATTTCTCTGATATTTTAAGTTGTCCACACTTCATTTGAACAATATTTAAATTCATTTTTGTCATAAGTTAATATAACAACTAGTATATTTCTGGAAATAAGTTTTTTCCTTTCAACATCTGCATCTTAAGCGTTTTGGCCAATCTTAGCAGGAGAAAGTTTTTGTCGAGGAAAGCCCAACAATATGCTGGCTATGCCACTCATTCATAAAACAATCACAACGAACATCGTTTTTAATTAACTTTTAATTGAATATTTCTTCTCTATTTATAAATAAGTCTTTAAAAGATTAGAATTTCCTTGCATGACAAAAAAACCAGCACTTCCGTTTAGAAAAATAATAAACGCACTGACGAGTTTCATTCTGATATATGAACATGTCAAGCTCTCCAGAACACGTAGCGAGGCGTTCCTAAATCGCAAGTCGTCTTGTCCATAATTAAAACCAACCATATGCCAAAATAGCCTCATTTCAATGTTTGAACAACCAGCGCCATCCACAACGCCTTATAGTTGTTTTTTAGCAGAATAAGCGATTTCGATGTTGAAGCGTAATATAGCTGGTGGCGGATTAATTTTGAGGATCCTTGATTAATACTATCAGGGGTTTCAAAGTAAAAGATAAAGAAATAACAAGAATGTGCACCGCTAAAAGACAGTTACTATAAATAAATATCTGTTTCTCTATTGAGTAATTCTTTTCCAAATAAGTCTGTGATGAATTAAACAAATTTATGAAATAATGTTAATTTATTTATTATTATTATTTAATTAAATGTAAAATATGCAAATTTATGTACATAATTATACTTAGTAACAGCGAATAATTTAATTAATAAAGTATAACTGTTACGAGTCAGCACTGCAATGTTGCCATCTGGCAAGCAATACAATCGATCAGAATACTTTTACTTAATTGCCCAATCGGAGAAGGCGAACGCAAATGTATGGAAGGAAATGAACTGCTACAGTTGTTTAAGTTAGCAAAAGGTCTTATTGAATAAGGTATGATTAGTGATTAGTCCGCAATAGTTTATTTAATATTGCCGATATCTTTGTATATATACTACGTAATTAACGTGATATATGTTCCAATTATATATAATATATTAATTCAAGAAGTAATAAAAATTTCCAGATGACATAAATCAGCAACTATGAGGATGGTGTGAAAAGTGCCGGTGTTAGGAGTGAATACTACTCTTTGGTAGGTATTGCTTTGAGAGCAATTGAAAGTGGGGGAGTTTATATATGTATTAAATCATTGAGACAACAAGCATTGTTAGTCAGTGATTCGATTCCTTCTTTTTTGACGTGTGCAGAAATCAAAGAGAAATTGAAAAGAACATGCACTTTTGATGGCTACCATCAGGTACTGGCTTGCTGAATTTAAGTGTAGCCGAACATTCATCTTTGATGAGGAGCGGCCCATTAAGGTAAACATCTCAATGGAACGTGCGCAAAACATCATTGAAGAAAAATTAAGTATCGGCGAGATGGGTATCGGCGAACGTCAGCCGGGAAAGTTACGCCGACGATTTTTTAGGATTCACATAATCTTAATTTTTGGTGAAAAGCGATTCACGTCAAATGAAAGGGTTATTGCTGAAACAGATGCGTATTTTGCAAAGTTCAACAAACCCTATTATTAAATACTAATATTATAAAGCTACAAAGAGATGTGTATCCCGAGAAATGAATTTACTGTTTACTGATCCTGGTAGATGTACTTAAATTCAAAGTGCAGACCATTCCAGAATTATTGTAAATAAATGGAAACACGCAATTAAGAAAGTTCATGGAACGCAGTAATTCTAAGCTAGTGGTTAAAGCTACGGTTAAATATTGCGTAATAATAATGGCAATGTACTTTGGGATAGAAACATTTAATTGTGAATTATTAGTCGTCAAGTTGTATACATGTACAACATTAACCATCGCAACTGCATATATCGATTTTAAATAATTTATGATTTGATTTGGCATACATGTTGGTAATTAATCTTAATTATCTATGCAGAAGTGTAGGTACAAATTATTTAGCACATGTACGTTTTTTTTCCTGTTTTCTAGATAATGTCTATGTGGATAGATGTACAAGGGTATGATAAAGTAACGCATAAATTTCAAAATAAAGGTTCGTGACCGTAATAAGGAAAATACAGAAATACACCAGTTAGTAAACTGAAAAAGATTTAGTTTATAATAATTGTGGTAATCACTTTTATTGACAACGCAGTGACCTTATGTCATTATTTTTTATATGGAACCGTATATAATTGTTTACATCACTCAAATATGTGTGTATTAATGATTTCGACAACGAGGTACTTGTTTCAAAAAAGAATAATAATTACTAGAGAAAATTAATCATAATAATAATAACAGCCTCTATTGTATATATACTATACAAAATAAAAGTATACGCAAAATGCGAAAAAGAACAAATAAAAAAGTGTGTGCGAGGACCAGTTACACCCTAACCCAGCGCTAATAAAAAATAATATGTTATAATTATTGCTTATATCAAAACTTACTTAAAGTAAACTTCTGCATGTGCCACTATCCAACATATTGTTAATTGTTAAAAAAAACAATGCAAAGCAAATAAGCAGAAAATAAAGTAAAAAAAAAAACATAGATCGGTATTCGCGCCTAAATCGACAATAATTTAATCGTTCCAATTCATGTCGTAAACGATTGTATTTACTATATATACAGCAGGTGAGGATCTTTCAAAGAGCGACATCCTGTGCGGCAGTGTAGAAATCAGCCCTCTAAACCTAGTCGCAAGGTTATGTATTACATCAGTACGAAAGCGAATATTTGCATAGAGAGACAGTGCTGTTCTTGTTAAAAAAAAAAAAAAACTGCTTATAATCTTTAGCCAATTATTTAGTCAAAGATGCGATGAAACTTTCTGATGCCATGAATGAATCTGACGCACGCATTGTGCACCTTTTGCATGCGAATAAAAAAAATTGTCAATACCCAGTCCCAAACTTTTCACTTTAGTGGCAACCGGCACACGTATTATTAATTTTAAAATCCACAGCCTCACCTAAGACACTGGAAATCTCCCTATTATCAAGAATCAACTTCTGAGATGTAACGAATAAGAGGAAGAAATGCCAGGGAACACAGTCAAGCCCTCATCAACCTTCGCTAATGCCGCATCGCTTTCTGTCATTTTAAAGAAATAGTACAGCTGTACATCACCGGCATACATGTGCGC
The DNA here is from genome assembly GCA_902654985.2 of Oryctes borbonicus. NCBI lineage: Eukaryota > Metazoa > Arthropoda > Insecta > Coleoptera > Scarabaeidae > Oryctes > Oryctes borbonicus. The sequence goes on along the minus strand of LR736895.1, from coordinate 423,962 downwards.
TTTGATATGGAATACATTCCTAAGTAATGAGGGAGAGTATAAGGAGAACAAAGCGGCCCAGCATAGTAATTGGCAATATATCGAGCAAAACGTGATGACAATGTCGAAGATTAACAGATTAAAAGATTGACTAAATGCAGTTGTGCAGCTGTAACCAACCCGAAACCTCGACCGGAATTAAAATAAAAAATATCAATTTATTTTTTGTAAAGGCAAAGGCAAATGGTGATAAAACATTTGAAAAACAACAATTATTGTCCATGCGCTAGTTGGCATTGTCCAGGACGCGAATAAACACTTTCGAATTGGAAGATCTAGATCTGCTATACCGAAATCTGGAAGTAGGTTGTCCTGTTGGAACCGTAGATTATCTTTCGGAATGTTATTGTTATTTTGCGGTTGTAAACATAATAGCAATCCGGCAGTAATTTGTTTTGAAAGAAGTTTAAATAAGACTCAGCAGTAAGATTTACTTAAAAAAAAGGGGCAATAATTTGATGACCTATAAATTCCCAAGTGAGGTCAAAATGCATACGGTCCCATTCAAAAAACAGCGACGTCACCATGGCAAACAAAATGCCACAATTATTCTAAAATAAAAGCTTTTTCAACTTACTAACCTACATATTTCTGTATTTTTCCTTATTATGGTCACAATTCCTTATTTTGAATTTTATATGTTACTTTATCCTAATTAAGCAACATATTGGGATAAATTTACGGAACTACTCTTACCATAATCGTACCAAATCACTTTTAAAATGTAGAACTATAATTTTATTTGCCGTTGTAAAATTATATTGTAGTCAAAAGAATTACGTCCTGTAACAGAAATTCAGATCATTCTAATGTCTGAACTCAATAATTAAATATGTTAAGAGATTCATTCTTAGCACACTTAAATGTCATCTTATCAAGTAGGTATTTCAAATCGTCCATTTAGTGCTTTTTTTTGATAAAAGAGCAGTCACAAAATTAGCAGATCGTTTTTATTAAATCAAATACATATTAGTTTTTATGTTTCCTGTCATTTATGATACAAATTACATCCTGTATAGGCAAAATTGAAAACAAGGCCAAAAATATTTTGATTATTATCAAAACAGTTTTGAATTTCTTAACAATTCATGACGCGCATGTTTTCGGTATGGAAATTTTATCACTGTGAGCAATCTACATAATTTTTTACTAATAGAAACACCTTAATTTTAAATATTTTTGACAATCTTATTTATTTGCTTCATTTTTCTCGTTGCAGTCAGTCTAAATAATAAATAGATATGCGACAAATTTATTAGGTTTCTAAAACAAGCAGAGATTTATATTTAAGTATAACGTTTACCTGTTTTATCTCAACAGATAGAGATTACTGCTGGCAAAAGGACTTTGATCCCGCAGACCTTAAAACAAATTATAAGATTGGATGAGAGTCCGAAATGAAGTATGAATAGAATGTAAACATAACATGATTTACGCTTATGCAGGCCAAAAATAGCTTGAACATACTTATTTTTATTGTATCAGTAACTATATTATTAGATCTAAAAAGGTAATCTGACTATTTAGATATTTACGATTGTATTTTAAATGCAACTAAATTTGCACATTAATGAATTTAACAAGTTTACATTATAAGGTGATCGGTGTGAATTCTGTATATTTAATACTATCGTTAGCAATGTTCTCAACCTTTTACGTCAATAACGTGAATGACCATTCAATGTTCTCGAGGTATCTAAAGGCATCGAATGTGTATTGCGGGCATGTATGTATATAGGTTGTAAACTTGTTGGTGTGCACATAAGGGTAATTATCTTTAATAATTTTTGATGTTGAAAACGCTAAGGAAAATAGTTAAATGGCATTGTAAAATATCAGCTGTAAAATCAACGATCAAACGATCTTCTTAACGCGGTATTTAGTACGTAGATTAATTTTATTACTACCAGAGGTATCTGCAGATACACACGCCGATAAGTAGAATGACCGCTGACCCGAATATCTACCGCGCGGGAATATACGTATGAGAGGTAGGCTATGATATGAGGGGTCGTTCTGCCTATCAGCGAATGTCTTTAGGAGTGAAGAGGGCCAATCAATACTTAAAATTACCTTTTGTATCAATGACCTTGAAATAACGAATACTTTTTTACAAAAATCAAGACAATTTCATATCTACATATGTATGTATATGGCGGATGAAACTTGTAGCAGCACAAGTTATTGTTTTGTATAAGCGAGGACGTATTGGACTCTGTTATCACAAATAACAGAAATTAAATATCTGGTATTATTGGTGCAATTTTTATTCAAAGCACACAAATGAGACAACAATTTAGACTATTTACATGACCAAGATTTTCTACTACCAAGGTAAATGTTTTGTTCCAACAGGACACAACACTTACTCCTCTCAAAGTATTCGCTAGTCTTCGAACGAAGCATTTCTAAACTGATGAATTGACCACAGGAGAGTTATTAAACGGCCCCAAAGCCTCCACACCTATCTTCATTAGATTTGTAAACATATACGCTTTTTGTTTAGGAGATAATCTCGATGATATGTTTGCGTTCTTGGAAAGCAGGTTCGACGCTGTTGATTTTTATTTTTGTACTTTACTATTTCTCTATAATTAGATCTTTTGTTTTATTGTACTTGTAATTACACATCTTTACTTTTATTATTATCCTACAATTGGACATTGCCTGTTGACTAACAAAAAACTATTAGCATCATTATTTTTAGTACTATTAATGAATTCAAGCTACCACTAACTACCACGTACAAACGCTCATTTCGCCGCTGTACGGCTCGTCAATGTATCTTTGTAGAAGGTGGTAGCCAAGCGACAGATTGTCATATGTATACGAAATATATGTATGGATGAGGGTATCACCCCATCGTGTAAGTTGTCGACATTTTTGCTTACAATTTCTATAGGTATGAGTTGTAGTTACTGGTTATACATTCTGCAAGAGATCGACTGGCAGCTTAATGGGCGAAAGAAATTAGTAATGCTAATAATGAACTCATGCTACCACCATCCGCTACGTACAAATGATGATTTATACCAATTATTCTTATCATAATTATCTTCCAATTCTGTAGTTTAAAGTACTACTTCCTACTACCGACCACGTATATCATTAGGGCCATGATGGGAAGGATGTAAGTAGGATTTACGGATTATTTCTTTTTATTGCGCTCGACAGCGGGATGTAATGAAATTTTATGTGCTTAGGGATGAAGTAGCTGTACATTAATGCAGCAGTAGTTGTCAATATGTAACAGAAATAAACAACTTTGACAATTATGGAAATATATAAGTAAAAATATCGAATATTATAATTGAATGCCGATTTTTTCAAAATTTGGGGTTGACTTGCCTCGGCCTGCAAATGACTTTCTCGACCTAAAAACTGCACTTATATTCTTTATGACATAAACAACGTAAGCAATTGATAGTTTTTTGTTGCAAAACTTTAATATTGTTACTCAAATTAAATTCTAAAAAATTTTTAGTTAGAAGATCAATTGATATTCTTGTAAGTAAGAATACTTTACTCCTATGTACATTTAAAAATTGTACCTGTTTCTGCTAAACCGGAAATAAAATTTTACATATATTTTCAAGTGGCAAGAAGTAACTCAGAGTAATATCTACATATGTATATAAAACGCGTATTTTATTCAGTGAAAACTTATCATTTTATTATTCTTCCTATTTGGCAAGTAACTTCTCCATTGTAAGAAGGAACCGTTCTACGTCGCCGTGCATATTGTAACGGTTTACAAAAAACATAGAATACGAATGCGAGTAGGTCAAGCGCGAAGCGTCGATTGAAATAAACTCCGGTAGCAAAGCCGTTGTCTCGACTATACACGTAGTTATGTACGTATCCTACGCAACGCTTTAATCAATCTGATGGAGCGCAATCGTCGGTAGAAAGTGGCATCCTTCCGTTAATTGTAAGCTATCGCAACCTTAACCTATGCAAGAGAATCCAGAATATATCACGATTATTTAAAATAGCATCCGGTTAAGTCATGCGAGATAACCTGCACCGTGTCTACTGACATTTGTAAAATAATATTAGTATGTTGAAGTGCTATTCTGAAAAACGCATGTAATTTTCTCGCGATTATATCTCAACAACAGGCAGTTATTTTCAAGAAGTAAAGTGTCGAAATTTTTACCTATAGTAATATTTAAAAAAATGGTAACGTAGAGCATGAATTCCAGATCTTTTTCAAAAGTTATTGCTTGTTTCGATACAGCTGGTAGCACACTGCAAGTTCTACGTTCAAGAAAAATTTCCGCTATATAAAACGATTGTACACAATATAATAGATAGTTAAAAGGGAAATTTAAGCGTTGCAATGCAGCTCTGCAGTCGCAGCACCAGGCGTCCTTGTTTATGTTTATATTTGAGACAGCTTTTATATGAAAATAGTTAAAAGTAGATCCGAACATAAAATTGCATTCAACTATGCGGGGTGTGTTCGGTGTGCACGATTTATGTTTGCTTTTTAATTGGAACATCCTGTATATTACTACGCATTGAGATACATCTCTTGACATCGTGGTAACTTTCATCAACATTCCGAGCGTCTATGGTAGTATTTGCAATTAAGTATTATACCGGTGTACATCTATTTTTCTTGTATCACCTCTAACATGGCCATTGAAATCATAGAGTAAGATTTGATTAATTTTATTTGAACTTTATTCAATCTTCCCGTATTTTTCAAAATTTGATGAGGGAATTCATCCCAGAACTTATTAGGTACCTATCCAGCATTTGTAACAGTTCTAAAGTTTCACATAGCAGGTTTTTAAAATTGCTTGCATGTTGCCTTGTGTATTTCTAGCAACATAGAAAGCAGAAACTACTAAGTTTTTGTAAAAAACTTTTGTACGGTATTCGGAGAAATGAACGAATCGCGTACAAATTGTCTAAAGTAAGATGGTTACCGATGGACATACTTCTCCAAATGTTAGAGGTACCCAGCAGTTGTGACATTCCTACACTATAAAAGTCATATTTCCAGAAAAGCACCATGGAATAAACAATCTCAGTTTGCTTTCTGTGTTGACGTATCCACGGATTTTCATTTATTAAGGATTACCCATTACATCTGGGCCGCCTTGAAGAGAGGGGAAATAGTACACGAGCTTTTTTAAACTTTATGCTTTCTTCCCAAGAAACCTAGTTAAGAAACCTAACAGACCAGCTTTTGTCCTGGTTTCCTTATCGATGGTTATTTATCAATGAATACAGAGAACAAGCTTGAATTGCTCAAAATAAGAACTGTAGTTGAAGCTCCTATATAGATGCATGCATTCTCGGAGATCTAAGAATCTTGGAACCTTGGAAGCCAAACAACCTTGAACCACTCTGAAGCCCTACAGAGATGACGACCACAAAATCGTCCTCCATTCCACATTACAGAAGAACATAGAGAACTGAACAGATGGAATAGATCCTAAGAAATACTGTAGAATAATCATCCGAGTTCGAGTCATCTTCTTCAGAATGTTTCTAAATACCTTCAAAAGTCTACACTCAACTAGCCTAAAAAATATCCATGAATCCATTCTCGCACTGCCATAATGACTTAGAGGAAGAGAAGAATCTCAAAAGACAATTTTCAAACTACTTAAACAGTAAGATTCGCTTCATAATTCAAGTCTGTGTGTTAGTGGCGTAAGCGATCACATTAGTTCTGCTTGTACATCAACACTGTTTGTTCACAAATACGTTAATAATCAGCCCCACGCCGTCAATAGGGACTGATAACTAGTGAGCGGACAGGAAAGTTTCTATTTAGGTAACAAACAAAGCAACACTTTTCTTTTTACGTTCCGTTTTAATATAATAAAGCATAAATAATCAAAATATTATTTGTTCAGAACATTTAAAGAATTGTTGGCATGTTAACAACTTTTAAAGTTTCTAACCATTGTTAATCATAGAACAATGAAACAAATTTGAAACAAGATTACACGTTTTAATTTACCCTAAAAACAGTATTATTATACTCACATATATAACTTCTTCGACATAACCTTCAAAAGGTTAATCTCCTTATGTAATTAGAAAGTCGAGATATTCCCGCGGTCATGCTATTTTGCGCTAAATAAATTGCATTCTTATGGAGATGAATATATTAGCTTGGGAATTGTTTATGGCAGTGCTTTTGTAACAATAATTTATTAATTACTAACTAAAATTCGTAGTTTTGCCCAAATTTATTGTACATAATATCATAACATGAATTCTAAATACATTTGTGTTTTTGTTTGTAATCTACATCTTTGCCGCACATGATTAGTCTAGTTCGTAATTAATATACGAAACAGAAATACTTTAGAAAATAACTCAAATGCTAATATAAAATTAAAAAAAGATTTATAGTCTCTCGAGATACAGAACCTCGAGATAGGGATGCGAGGCGCAACCATAACTATATTCAGTGATAATCAGGCAGTTCTAAAGGCTATCAAAGCCTACTCGGATCTACGAATCTGATTTAATTCACAAATGTATACACAATTTAAGGAAACTGAGACATAAAAACTACGTTACCCTGTGATTGGTCCCAAGCCATCAAGGGATCGAAGGCAGTGGAAAAGCAGGCTAGAGAAGCAGCGAATATGCCCTTCATCGATCCTAAACCATTCTGTGGCCTACAAGAGAGCCAAATAAAGCAAGTAACAAAAGTATGGGAGGACAATCAAAATGCCTCGTCTGGAAAAATGTTCCTGGACAAAAACAGCCGAAAGCATTCATATCAGGTTCGCCTAAGACAGCAAAAATAGTGCTGTCGTTCAGTAAAGGGATCTTAAATTTCTAGCGGGACTTCTGGCAAGTCCTGCAGCCCTAAAATATCACCTATTCAATCTAGGAAAAGCTGAAGATTAAATGTGTAGTCTATGCCTAGAAAATCTGGAGACGGCAGTACGGATTCTAGGTAAATGTGTTGCCGTCAGTCGCACTCGACAACATTTCAGTAAATTATTTTTGACATCTACTGAACTGAAGGATGAAGATCCTAGAGTAATACTAAGGTTTATTAAGAGCCTTCAGATACTCTGGCACCAATAAGGGCATTTTGTTACAATAGATCTATTAAAGTCGCAGTGATTAAAGACATTTATGCCATTGATACTACATAATACTAATACTAATACTGTAATACGATTGCTGTATACAATAAACCATGGTTATTGTCTATGCTGTCGCATATCTGATGTGGTTCTTATGGTCATAGGTATTAGATGTCCACAACAATCCAAATCCAGAGAAAACTCTTTTCAAAGGAAATGAATATCTAAAGATTTTTTGGTACATAATGAAGGTGTACGTGGAAAACAAATAGTCCCCGTCTTAAGATATTATTAGTAGTGTTAGGTATTCTAGGTAGGCTGAAGTAAGCGCACAAAGAGCGCCAAATCCTGCATGTACCGCATATTAATACCTTTGTTTCAAATGTAAAAACATAAATCGATTAAAATTTCGGAAAACAACTATAGGTATGGGAAGTGTTACACTATCGATGTGAATTTTCTTCTCCTGAAAGAAATGACTTCTATTTATGCAGTAGCTAATTTATATGTATATTACTTTACGGAATCTTACAATTGTAACTAAGTTCCTGTGGTTTCATACGTATTTCCCTTTGTTCCCTTTGTTCAACTTAAAAATATCGTTAGCTATTTATTTACGTCATATAAAGTTCATCTACATTTATTTATATTAGATTGTTAATTTTCAATGAATAATTGAATAAACATGTAGCAGTAACAAATAAAAACGGGACCAAAAAGCTATATATTTATTGTCATATCCAAACATGTGGTGCAATCCACAAACCAACACAGAGGAAGCATAATTCACAGACGTATGTGCATATGAGATAATACTTGACGTCTCTCTAGCAATTTTGATTACATTGTATTTTCAATAGCTCAAAGCGTGCGCAAAACGCTTAAGGCTAATTATTACATTGACCACCACAGAACATTTGTGTCAAGTAATAGAAGTTAAGGCGACGAGAGAATGTTATGAACTTGTAATTAGTATGTCAAGATAGCTATGTTCTACGTTATGAACACGTTACCATAATTCTATTAACATAATTTAATAATAATTCTAATAACATAATAATTTATTAAACACGGGTCTGTCTAGTCTCTGCTAATTTCCTGAAGCTCATGAAAAGTGTACTCGTTTTTATAGGCTTAATCATTACTATTAGTTAGCAGTTCTTGTTTTTTTTTCTATATTCTCTACTGAACATTTTTGGAAAAAGTTTACAAATCCTGGAATTTTTACACAAACCACGTCAAGATATTTAAGATTTGATTCATTTAAACAGATGGATTAGATTCTCTAATCAAAATAATAAAGAATTCATAAACATAATTACAATCATTTTTTTGAAATTATTCTTACAGCTTGTCGAAGTGTTTATACAACTTTCAAGTTCAGCAGTGCAATATTGCTTTTGAAACTTTATATAGTTTGGGTTTTCTCCTCTTCAGCCAAAGATGCATTGATTGCAATCCAAATGAACAGGCCGCTATTGATATCTCGGTTATTATTGGACTTATGAAATTGGTTAAATGGATAAACTAGTAGTGCTTTTGCTGCTTGTTAATGTGCAGTTAATCGAAAAAAACAATTGAATAATGGATTTAAGAGGTTACTATTTTTTTAACGGAATGCTTTCCACACCCGCGATTTCCTTGGATTCCCCGACATGATTTTTTAAGCATTCGACAAACTGGCGTGTCAGGTTTGATCCCTTTTCAAAAATTTAATTACATGCGAAAAACCAAGGAAGTGACGAATTTTCACATTTCACCGTTGGAATCTAATTGTATTACTCTGTACATTTTTCCCAAAAGACGGGCGGCGGATTTTCAAATGCCAAATTGCTGTGACAAATCTCGAATTGAGGACATTCGACTTTCGATTACACTTTCATTCAATACTAGCGACATTTTTAGCTGAACGAACATTACGTTCTCGTAATAGCTTCTTGATATCAAGAACTCTGTTTTAACCTAACATGTGTGCGTACGTGTATATGTGTATCAGTGAATGTATACATGCGTGTTTGTGTGGGTTTCGAGGGAGAAGTGAATCTGCTTAAAAATACATAACAAAAATAATTACAAGAGCTTGACGCTTAACATTATTTCAAAAGTAGTATTTTGTAGTTTTAAGTTGAATTTTACTTTATTTCATACAAATTGCGGAAAATGTTGACATTTTAAGGTAAAGTGAGTCGGGTTTTCTTAAGAAACCGTCGGCCATCCTTCTTCATATCAAAGTTGTATGGGTTATTGTCCTGAAACGAATAATAAGAATATTACAATAGTTTCTATTTTCTATAAAAGAATAGTCTAATAATTACAAAACCCGAGTAACTCTATGTGAAACAAAATACCTTACGTCTTCCGCGTTTCATGGTTAAATGAATTTGGCACCTAGACGTAAGCCATTTAATTTGGCATAGAGTTACAGCAGTCTACTGTAAATACGTATCGGGCAACCTACCTGTATCTTTAATAGAAACTAAAAACCATTGCAACTTGCTTATTATTTACTTCAGAGCACTAGTCTTTAATACTTTTCTATCAGAAATTAAACTATCCTTTAAAATTTAGAGGATGTTCGATTAAAAAATATACGTTTTGATGTTTTATAAAAATGCATTGTACAATTGTGTTTCTTTTAAGGGCATATTTATATTAACCAGAAACAAAAACTGCTAGTTTTCTAACTCAGCAGATTTCATAGGGCCAGTAATAACGGGACAACAATAATGGCCCGTTAATTTGGATTATTAACTGTAGCTACTACTTTATAACTAAAAGTATAGTTTAAAATCAAAAACTATTGCATATTTAATTCAAACGTTTTATACTAGTGCAAATGCTTCTAGGCTGGTAACTGCCATAAGAAAATACAAGTGAGAAAATAACAAGGTTCCTTAAACTTCAAATTTGAAATTTTCCATTTTTGTCAAATGTAATAAATTTTACATTTTTTTGACAGGTACAAATGCCTTTATATTTGTAGTAACATTTACCTACATAACCTAGAGTACGCAGAATATTATGAAGAACTACAAAACCACAAGGAGTGGTTCAGATGGGTCACGCAACAATTGTGACCATCTGCTTTTCCACCATTCTAATAATTTATTACTCCTATAATTTAGGTTAGTGACTCTAGTTTGATTCGCGTAAGACTGCAGCAACTAGTTTGTGACGATGATAATAAAATTCCATTTTCGTTTCGCTCAATATATTTCGTATTCGGTGCAGCTTCATATATTTGTTATTTCTTTAAACTAGCTAGATTTAAATTCTCTCAGAACCATTCACTTCATTTATTCATTTAATTTTCAATTAATTGACCTTTTAAATGATATGCATAATAGTAAAAGTCCTTAAGAGGTTTTCTTTACATATCAGTAACTTCATTCGCAATTATATCGTTGTGGCCTGAGATGAGATAATCAATAATAGCAACGTAGATTCAATATTATTGTAATGCATATATCAAGGTACACATACCACAACTAGACACAACATACGTCACAGGTATTTGTATGTAATCCATATATGCAACATGATAACGTATTCGCTTCGTATCATTCACCATTTTTCTCAATATTATTAGATGCTTTTCTACCTGTACGATAAATTACAAGCCTAGCACACGTTTACGCGACGTATTTTCTAATTTTCAGCTTGGAATACTAATAGTACGCACATATATATTTAATCCATATGTAAAACTGATGGTTTTAAGGCAAGGTCAATGTTTTGCATAAAGAACAATGATCGCTTTGATCATTTTGTCACGTCTTACAATATGCATATATTCCAAACTATTATAATTACGAACGGATGAAACGAAGATAAGTTTATTTATGGAAAACAATTACATTAAAAATATTTATTGTTATTTTATCATTCATCCTCTTCCGCAAAAAGGACAATCAATAAATATTCAATTGACGTTGCATAGCTAGTATTTCTAAATGCTCACTCATTTGGTTTATCATATTTAATTCTAACCCATGGACATCAACCATATATATGTACTTTCTTTATTACTTGTCCATTATATAGGATGTGATCGACGTATTAGCTAATATGCTTTGACATGTTGACAATTTCGCCGCAATTTTCGTATTCCACCTGTGATTTTAAACCAATTTTGCGTGATACAACGCACAATGTTTTTGAGATTTAATACTTTAGGAGAAAATATCAAGTATTGCTTAGACGGAAGTCGTATAAGCATATACATCATTTCCCTATTACAGTATTTGTCTTAGTTTCCACCATGAGAAATTAATATTTGATCCTGACGGCTACCATTTCGAAGAATGCCCAGAAGAAGATCGCTCGAGTGCCTGCAGCAGTTACTGTCATCTCAATCAAACAACAGTTACTGAGGTAAAGCATTCAATAATTTCGAAACATCAACATATACTCATGATCGCATTGCCAATTAAAAGAAATTGAAAGAATTGTGGACGTGCGTTTAAGATGTTTCGACATGTTTATGTTTTACTCTGGTGATGGTGTTTAATTCGAGACATTCAAGAACCTCTATTCTATATCATTACATATGCTTCAAACACCCACGCATTCTTTCATTAACCATTGAGATAGCAGATTTTATACTTTTAATAATGCTAATAGTGCATGCAGTTACCCTCTCTATTAGTCATACCTGTTGGTGAGTTAGCGAAAAAACGGAAAATTAAGTAAAACTTCATTAAGCAACATAATATGCTCTTTTAACTTGATGTTTTAACCCGTGCTTCTACAAACAAGGGCGATTTTTGGTTCTAACCTTTTTATATCTCTTTACAATAAATATAATTTTTATAAAATACGTATTATACCAGATGTTGTTTTAATTTTCTTATTGAAGAATACTAATTTGATGTTTTTGTGAATAATTACTTGAGGGTTTTGATTTGGTGAGGGTAAGGTTATTTAAAAAGATTATTTATTAGCAACTAATTGTAAGAAGTACTATCAACTTGCGGAGCCAATGAAGATGGTTCAATAAATAGATTTTTGGACATTTCCCTTTTTGCATGAGAAATATATCATAAAATAAATATAGCCCTAACAGTAGTTGAAATATCCTCTTCTAATTAACCAACTAATGGAATGGAATTTATTTTACGTTTCGGGCTAGTAATATGATTCGACACCTTGTATGTAACACTCAACGTAATCCAAGTTTATATTCAAATAGAACAACAATTAAGATTTTCATTGATTGATTTATAAGAAAGACAAAACAGAAATTATTTTTACCTTTCACGTTTAGCATGACCTATTTACATACTTAGACATTGACGGAATAGTTGCGAAAATGGAAGATCCTTGCCTTAAATATCTGTGACAATCCTTGATGTTTTAAGAATTCATCAAGTTATTCCTAATTAGTATATCACGCGGCCAAGAAAAATCAACCAAATATGTATGACACAGCGATTTAAATACCATATAAACAGGTATATATATATCTACATTCTCTCATTCTAGTGCACAAATAACTAAGCTAAGACGCTTTATTTTCAGGGAAGTGCTCATTTAAATGCGATGAATTACGTTATTGGATGTAATTAACATGTGTGGATGATATATTCTATAACAGGGAATAACCTTAAGAACTCCAACGAGAGTTTTTTAATGCAATTAATTGCGACTACATGATGATTAGCCTACTCTAAATATGTTGTTATAGATCGGTTTCTTCAATATGATTACAAAGAGAGGCAATAAACTGATATGTGTTTTTTGGTTTAAAAATTGAAAACTACTTTAACGAGAATTGAGATTCCTACCAATGTTATTGTGACTCATCGCTTCTGGTTGCAGCCTCAGCAGATATATGTCTTTTCTTTTAGTTTCTATTACAATTAGCCGCGGGGTTGGAAAACTGCGTGCATGGAAATATTTCAAAACGATTTTTTTTTATAATAAGGTTTGATTGTAGGCAAGTTTTAAAATTATATTGGAACTTACCTAGTGCCTCATAAGTTCGTAGCTACTCAAAATCGAAACATGATGTATGTTATTGCATTTTTTTTTGGGATTCTGTTAATTCTGAGGTAAAATGTGATAAGGCACTATTGTTCTTATACTAAGGGTTTCGGAGTTATTTTGGTTTTTGAAAAGTCGACATTTATAGAAATTATTCGTCGATATTAAATAAAAGTTTTTTAAATTTTTGGTACCTATATTACATACAAAAGGGATTATGAACCAATAATAAACTAGTTAGTCGCGCTCGGAGCTCTCGGAGGAAACTAGCCCTGCACCCGCTACCTGAGAATATACCTAGACGCAGTTCTTGGTGTAAAAATGTACAATCCGAAACTCCAACTTGAACTGACAGAAGAAATAGACATCTATAGGAACGCCAACACCAACAGATTCAGTCTCAAAAATAAAATTACTGTCAATAACATAAAATTGTCGCAGTTAGCTTCATAGAGCAAAGCACATCATGTCAAACATGTAGCGATTTATAATCTCTTCTGCAGATGTCAGTAGCATTCTTAAGAAAGCTCTGAGACGTATTATATTTAGAACAGTAACTGTTAGATAATTTTATTTTAATGCACAGAAATTTTTTGAGCAATCCGACAATTTGACCAGATATGAACACGGTCGGAAATTTATAAAATTCGGTATACTCCACACCACACGAAATATTGAATAAATTGGTAACATATGATTCTGAAGTTCGTGGATTTTCACTGATTTTACCGTACTGCCCCATAGTTCTCGTTACCATTATTTCTTAACACTACAAAAATACAGCTATATTTCGATAATTATTAAAATAATCTATGGTGGCTGTGTGAGTAGATCATATCATGGTACATTGAAACAAAAGGCCTTATTTCACAAAAACTCTAATTGTTAAAAAAGTAGCAATTACAATTTTTAATTATTTGAAAAATCATTAAATCTATGTGATTCTGAATAAAATACCCATCTGAAAATCATAATGGTGATTATGATTTTTTTATTCTTTTCTTCAGATTTTTAGTAGATCTGATGCATCACTAAAAACCTGTCTAGAACGAAACTTCTTCCTTTTCAATAACCAACCTTATTCCTTACCACATGGTTTTGCAATAGGTTCACCTACATATCTCTTCAATCCTTGCAGACCTGTTCATGAATTACTTTGAGGCGTATATTATAGATTACTGCAAGTTTTGTAAACATATAGTTAAATGCCGGTTACATAAATGATATTTTTATAATTTGGAATAATGGCGGCCTTGAACTGTATGATTTCCTATTTTATATTAATACTTTACAAAGTTCAATAGAATTTACCTTTGAAATTAGAAACAATAATTGTATTAATTTTTCAGACATAACTATCATTAATCCGTTGCCGACACAAGATTACAGTTTGAAATATACAGATCAACTCACAATGCCGTCATTATTGATGAGTATTCGAACCATAGCCATAACCAAAAACTTTCTTCATTTTGTAACTTTTTACATAGACTGGTAAACTTACCACTTTTTACAGAAGCTTTCAATCGAGAATTATGTGTTATCATTAGAGCGCAACAAGTCGATTGCCTAGCAGTAGCGTCACTGCGCTGGGTTAACCGAAATAAACGTGGACGTTATTTAGAACAAAAAAACAATAAGAGAATTTATAAAAACGCAAACATAATATAGTAAACAATTTACTGAATATGCTTAGATGGCTGAAAGGAAATCCAGAAGTCAGGCCTTCAACACCTGCATCATAGCGTACGTTTTTACAGTGGTCTCTTTGAGACCCGTCCGTTGTGGCGTATATATCTGCTTACACACAGAAAAAGATCGTTCTACATCTAGCGGTGTAATATTCGCGTACTTAAAATGGTCTTTGAATTTGTATAACGCATCTTCCGCAACACTATTGTTAAAAAGATGGCGTAATCTAGAAAATTCGACATTTTTACGTAATATACTATTAAATTTTTCTCTAATTTTTCTAAAATATGTAGCATTGTTTGTACGTGGTCAACAACTTCTCACGAATCCCGTAAGGACAACGAAGTGTTTTGCAATTTTTTTATTGCGTCGGTTACTGGAACGTAATTGTCGTTAATAGCTTCTCAATCTGCTGCAACTTGAGGATTTTGGAATTGCATTTGACCTTTATTGCAGCTGTTTCTTTAGCGTCCAGTTGTAAAATCACTAATTTGATTGAATGAACAGCATTATATTAATTTGAAAAGTTCAAATTAATATAATGCTGCTTCTAACCATATATCCCATCATATAAGAATTGGCTGCGGTGGTTCCGGTATGTCAGAACACTGTGAACGAAATAGTCGAATGCGTTTCGGTGATTTAAGAAAAACCGCTTTCGTCTGTGCTATTAGTTCATCCACATCAGGATAACATTTTCGTATAGTGTCTGCTATAAGGTGTAAAGCGTGAAGCAGACATGTTATGTGCAGTAAATTCGGTTGAACAGCTTTGAATATTTCACCTGTGCCAAAATAACCGCGGCAGCATCAGTAATCATTAGCACTTGGTTTGGTGAAATTTCAAATTTATTTAGTGTTCTAACTAATACACTATGAACAGCTAAAGCAGTACATCTTTGCTGTCTTTTAAAGGCTAGCAAATAAAGGTGTGATGGTTCTTCCAAGGTCATCGTCCGTGCTACAATCGATATGATACCGTTTATTTTTTACTGCGGTTTTCACATAATTCTCAATTTTTTTGCGCACTGACGGCAAATACCTACGTAGTGTCTGCGGACTTGGTAGTTCCCACGTTGGATTGTGTTTCTTTCAAAACTGACGAAACATTGTTTGTCCGATTTTTGCGAACGGAATATTGCACGCACTTAACATCATCGTTAAATCACATGGAATTTCTTATATACGGTTTCCTTCCGGTTTTTTTTTTTTAGTTTGTGTGATGCGTTATTTACATGGTTCGTATACATATATGGTTTCTAACATAATAAACTTTTGTCACAAGCTAAACAAACGATTTTGTTATCATTATATATTAAGTCTGGAAATTGCCATAAATACGTGTTTACCCTGTTAGCAAACAGACAAGTTGATGGATTTCTAAGCATTTTAAACGTTTCTAATGCTTTCCGTTCAATTCCGACACTTATCAACAATATATATTTACCTTCCTCTTATAGGTCCCTTTTCCTACAAAGTAGCTAATCTATTAAGATCTTACTTAGAAATTTCGTGCAGAACAACATTACACCTCCTTCGAATTGCGTCTTTGAACAATAAAGATGTAGTTGGTACTATGAAGGAGAGAGAGTTTACAAACTCACATACGTGTGCCAATGTAATTATGTTGGTAGGACATATCGTGATTTTTACACTCGTATTAAAGAACACCTGAGATGCTTACAACCCAATGTATCGGGTTCCTCTCATTTCGCTAACCACCTAAAAGATACTAATGATCATTTTAATACTAAAGGTAATTTTGTTATTTTGCAACAGTAGTACTTTACTTAATAGTCTGGAAAGTCTAAAGATTTTACGTCAGCAATTTTCAAACAAAAACTTTTCTCTTAAAGCTCAAATACACGTTTCTAATCCTATATTTGAGCCTTATTTAACCCATAGTCGTGTCCAACATGCATGTTTTTTTAGTTTTACCGATAGTTGTAACCAACCTACGTCTTTTTAAAATTATTTAAAATACTTTTCATTAAGTGTTACAACTTTTGTTTTTTTAAACTTTATTACATTACTGGTTTCTGTTTTAAAATATTATATTCGTCCCCACACTAAACTAAAGTTTTACAATTTTTAAAATCCAATGACACAATAAGTAATCTATGTAGTATTTTTGAAGTATATTTAAATGTAGGTGTAAACTTTTTTATCATTTCAACAATTTTTATCTGATATAGAATAATTGTAAGTATTCATATTTTTCCATAAAGAACTATTTTACTAGACATTTTAATAAAAACCTTTTTTCACCGTATATGCTATTACACTGTTTTGATTTTAGTATCAATTCGTAAATTGTTTTGCAATTTCAGTTACTACTTACAATTGCTACCTCCATATGTTTATATTTTCTATATATAAAAAAATAATAATCATTCTTCAAATAATTGAAATTTCTAATTAATTCTTTATGGATTGGTTTTCAGCTTGCCTGGTGAGAGCTTTTCATTAAAGAAATTTGTAAAATAGGAGCTATTGTTTCAATGTACCACGATCAATAAATATTGTTTGCAGAAATCTGAGAATTTAGTAAATGCTCTTTGCTGAATTGATCTTTTTATTTGAAATGGGCATAATAGAATTCCTACGCGTACGATTTATCTATTAAACATTCCCTATACTTCAAACAATTTATATTATCCACAAAGGTGTATTAAATGTTTTTATATGAAAATATCTTTGTAAGTGACATTTGAAATTTTACCGTGTGTAGGATTGCAACGCACAATATTGCACATTCATGTAGATTCACGAAGTCCTTGACTTGAAAACGAGTCCAATTAGTGCGTGAACATTTTACAAACTACATACAATATATTTATTGCAATAGTCTATGACTGAACGGAGAAAAACATACTAATTTGCTTTTTCCCATGGTTTTTTCTCGTGCATTTACGCAAACTGCTTTAGTCAAATTAGCTTAGACAATGATGTAACCATATCGGGTTACCTAATTCAAAATTTATGCAACATAATTGCTTCTTTACGATATCATTACTACACCTTAAAGTTTACGAACTCTGTTTGTGAAATTCTATGGTTTGTGTCCACGTTATACAGCCATTTTGTACAATAAAAAGAAGTTATGTCAGCCTTCTTTAGTTTAGTTCTCTCATTAGCAGTAACAATTTGCGATACAAAATGAAGCATCTTTGCTTATAATAGTTTAAAAAGCTTTACGTCAGTTTATGTTTACATTTCCAACAAAAACCTTTCATTTCAGTACAGAAAGTGTTATTAATTAAGAAGATAATTATAAATGGAGGGCCAAAAGGAAAAATAAATTGGTTGTGAACATACTTACGTTACCTATCTTGCAGTTGACAATTGTTTTACAACAAATGTACATGATGAAAAAAGATAACATTTGATAATTTGACTGAAAGTACTACACCAAGAAACGTCAAACGCGATAAGAGTATGATAATAATGCAATGTCGGACATTCTTCTGATAATGTGTGTAAATATTAAGTGCAAATGTTGGTATATATTATAATAATAAGCATCTTAAAAAGAGGGGCACATCCTTTTGAGATGTTGAAGTTTCATACTTTCTTTAAATTAATTTATCCCAACATCGTTATTGTACGGCGTGTTCACCAAGTAACAAATAATTTCTACCTTATATTCTTTTCAGAAAATGTTTGACATACGTTACAAGTTTGCTGTCTTTTAAATAGAATATTCTGTATATTGTTGCATCGATGTCGTTATCAAGTTGGGCTCATCGTATTTGATTTCCCTTAAATGGTAAAGCCTGTATATTTTTCCAGAATGTAATAGAGATACTTATTTCTTTGTACCTAAAATGCGTCGTTCTTTGGCACATAAAATATGAAATTATGCGGACAACTTTGTCGTTTAAATACGTACAGTACTGCTACTATAAATTTTTGTTTCTTTAAAGATATTCATTAAAAATACCGTGAAAAGTAACTTTTTTTTTGTAATTCCAACATCTACTTATAGTGACCACAATTTTCTAACATATAACGTCTAGTAAGTTATGTCATCATAAAACTCTAGGGGGAAATTTTTAGTTAACTACGCTATTAAAATTGTCGTTAAAGACACATCGTTCTGTAATAAAAAATGACTTGGTAATGATGGCCATTTTGTAGATTTCACTGAATATAGAAAACCTGCAAAATTATCTCAAAAACTAAATTTGATGGGGAATGGTGAAGAACGTTGTAGTAAATTGAAGAAGGGCATCTAAAATCGCAATAATATACAAACTGATTCATTTTCGAACCTTGCCATGGGGATCTCACTTATTGGAACTGGAGGGCAGGGTTAAATTTGGCAAAGTTGCTCAATTTTCGATTTGTATGACACGTGACAAATGAGGAGGATTAAAAAAACCAGAAATGCTAATTTTCTTCTTTTACATCTAGCTCTTTATTTGGCCTCCTAGAAAAAAAAACTAAAATCACATTTTTGTATCTTATCGACACCACATTAGATTTTAACATCGTCATAAGAAGTTTTTTCTTTTGACTTCGACCACGTATAACATAACCAAGAAATGCTGCTAATACAGCAACTCATGGCATTGGTGGAATCATTCACGATAAATGTGTGACATGTTTCTGCCTATTTGACGTCATTAACGTATTTCTACCTAACGTTGCTTTTTTGCTTCTCGGCTTATATCACCGTTCTTCGAGAATGACGAGTCAGGTATATCTCTTGGTGTCATCTAGTACTAAGAGATACACGCGCATATCGTCCAGAAAGCCGCCACAAAAGTGGGCACAGTTCCCCAACCCACTCCCGAGCTGTTCTTGGGCCGCTTAAGTGAAGAACGCATCGGACATGAGTATTATGGCTAACTGCACATGTGAATAATATAGTCTGAGAGGCAAACAGTGATATTAGGTACAGATAGGCTCGGATCAACGCTTATGCCGCCAAGTAGGCAGAAACACAATTCCATAAGTAACTGCAGTAGCACCATTTGATTATTGTTTCTAGGCATTTTTTTATCTATTTTTAACATAAATAACATGTTGACAACAGTTTTCGATATTATGCTTCAATTGACGAAGAATGCATTTTAAGATTATATAAAATAGCCATGAGATTTCAACCGTTATTCATCAGTAAAAGAGAAGTGTCGTGCACCCACAAAGAGCGCATCTAACTCTTTAGACAACAATCTTCCATTACATCCACTACACCATTTATGGTGGCAGCAACTTCGAGGTAGACTTCAGAAGCCTTCGTTGTAATTGCTAGAAGAACCATACAAAGAGCAATTTAAAATGCCGAAATAATTTTCAACAATTTTTCAATTGAATTTTTCTAAATATTGCGGCTAGATCTAAGAGGGTAGAATAATTTTGGACTGCAGTAGCAGCTACACCAATATCTATTGAATCCTGAAATATTTACATTTCTTTTTTCTTTCCGTATAAAATAAATTTACTTCAAAAAATTACTACATACTAACATATATTTAGCAACAAGGGACATATCTGAGAAAATAAGTAGATACCTTGTAGATAGCAGTTAAACCCAGACAGGATTAAATCAATATTATCCGGAACAAGTAACAAGTAGACCTGCGTGTCATTGGCGTACATCTACATTTCGTAGTAATTCGCATGTGCAATTAAAAGTGAACACAATATTGATTACTATCTTATATGACAAACAATCGTCAGAGAACCAGAACTGTAAACATGCTAGTAAATGAAAAACGATAAATTTACTACTATGAACATTGGTCGAAAAAATTTAACCAAGGGAAATCTATTCTATGAAATTACATTAAAAAATGAGGATATGACTCATTTGGAAAACCACGACAAATATGACGGTAAGAGATGTACACCGTGCATTAAGTAAAGAGCGTGGAGATTCAACTAGACGCTTCGCCTATAGGTTTCCAAATCTTAAATTTTCAAAAATATATTGAGGAGCTCGTTTAAGATGCCGGGTGGAAAGAAATATCATTTAACAAAAATCCCAAGTTATCTGAATTATCTCAAAAGCTAAACTAAGATAAGTATAGCAATATTGAAGGGAGTTCACGTGCAGAACGCAGTAACATGCAGAATTCATATCCATTTAAAAAACCTGACTTGTATGGTGCATATTGGAAACTGAAAAATCTGTATATTTGAGTATAATTTTACCTTATAACATTTTCTCCCCGATATTTTTACTTGAAAACTTTCCCTGTTAATTGCTCATGTAAGGAATTATCTTTCACCCACACTATGAGTCTAATGAAATTTGTGCGTAATAGAAGATACCTTTTCTCAATATGTGTGTTAAATGGGTATTTTCGAAATGTAAAATGTTAATGTTTTCTTATAATAAAACTAATCTTAAGACAGATTACAAATTGTTTCCATTAAGTACATTTTTCTTTTTACAGATCTCAGCTGCGCTATGCTACCTGTATATGGTATCTGGAGTAGTTTTGCCTGGACAAAATGCATATTTACCGCCAGAAAAACCAGGTTATGTTTACGAAAAACCAGAACATCCGTTGGTACCACCGACCATACCGCCGAAACCGCCGTTACCACCTAGACCAACTTACGGGCCTCCAAGTCCTCACCCACCTCGACCAACATACGGGCCTCCAAGCCCTCAGCCACCTAGACCAACGTATGGACCACCAAGTCCCCATCCTCCAGTACCCACGTATGGACCGCCAAGTCCCCATCCGCCGAGACCAACCTACGGACCACCCACTCCTCAACCACCGAGACCAACTTACGGGCCTCCTACCCCTCATCCATCCAGACCTCCCTATCCCAGTCCTCATCCGCCTAGACCAACTCATGGACCACCAAGTCCTCATCCAACTTATGGTCCCCCAATTCCAACGTACGGACCACCTACTCCACCAAGGCCAACCTATGGTCCACCGGTTCCAACATACGGGCCACCTACTCCACCAAGACCAACCTATGGACCGCCTTTACCTCCTCCACCTGTTCCTCACCCGCCTAGCCCTCATCCACCAAGACCCACATACGGCCCTCCATCTCCGCATCCACCTAGGCCAACTTATGGACCCCCAACGCCACATCCGCCAAGACCTACATATGGTCCTCCAAGTCATCATCCACCACGACCTACATATGGCCCTCCAAGTCCTCAACCACCTAGACCAACGCACAGACCCCCACATCCGCATCCTTCTTATGGTCCACCTCCTCCAACACATCCCACCTCGCCTACATATACGCCGCCAATTACACCACCATACAGTGATAAGCCCCCTAAACCAGGCACACCACCGCCGTTTAAGCCGCCACAGACTCCACCACCTACTGACGTAATGTAACCAAATACAGTTGTTAAATGAAGTTTACACTTTTAATTCGTACGTTACAGCACGACCATCACCATCACCATCATCATGAACCTGGCATGCCATTTGATTTTACATATGCAGTTCAAGAACCTGAATTTGGAAATGAGTTCTCACATAATGCTATCAGTGACGGTGATATTACGAAAGGTGAATACAGAGTGCACTTACCAGATGGTCGGACCCAAGTAGTTAAGTACACAGCCGACTGGCAGAACGGATATCATGCTAAGGTATGTGTGTATCACTGATGTCGCTGTATACTTTTGTAACTGCTACCAGATAGGAGCATTTGCCATAGACGATATAAAAATGTAAGATGTAACTGTCACAAGCAAGTACTCTGCTATGTACATAATAAAATCGTTTCTTTATTATTATTAACATTACATATATTACAATTTAGTTGTAGCATAATCGCCAAATTTATAAATTTGTATATGACATATAGACATACATATAGAAACTATTTTCAGTTACTAGACTGAAATTAGGATTTTACTTTTTTCAAAGATTCAAAGAACAGAACTTCGTATCTTAATAACTTTACGGAAGTCGTCCTGGTCGTACATTCTGTACTGTCAATTGTAGTAGCAGCAAAACGCATTTTCTATGTTGTTATGCACCTTCTCTTGAATTTAAATCCTTTTGGTGTTTGTTTAGATAAGTTACGAAGGGCAACTGAACTACCAATCGTTTACACTTTCCCCCGGCTATCCGGGCCCACGTCCTTCTGTGAGACCGGGAATTAGCAGTACACCTCAGCAACAATTCACATCGGGCGGTGGCTATAAATATTGATGAAACAAACAGAGCCTA
Source organism: Oryctes borbonicus (assembly GCA_902654985.2). Lineage (NCBI taxonomy): Eukaryota > Metazoa > Arthropoda > Insecta > Coleoptera > Scarabaeidae > Oryctes > Oryctes borbonicus. The sequence goes on along the minus strand of LR736895.1, from coordinate 401,000 downwards.
CATAACAAAAATACACTGCCTGACAACATTACCCTGCGAAATGAAGAAATAGAATAGTGCTATCAATAAAATCTCCTAAAAATAAAGTTATACAAAGATATTTTTTACAAAGATTGTAGAGTTTCTTATTTTATTTTTGTAATGTACGCATTATTAATTTAATCTTTTTCAGTATTCTTAAAGTAAATAAATTACGACATTGTTTTATTGTAATATAATGTTTAGACTTATATATCTATTTTTATATTTTAATAAGAAAATAAATTATGTTGAACGTTTCTAAGTCTGCTTAAATCCGCTAAGGTAATAAAAAAAATTATGAGTTAATAAATATAATATTGTAAATTATCAATGATAATGAAGTGTACCAGTTGTACATGTATCTCTGTACAAAAGTTTTGAAAAAGTACTTAAATAAATTTAGTGCTATTGTTATGTTCGTCAACCTATGTGCAATATACAAGCTAACTCATTTTCGGTCTCTAGCATGGGATCTCGCTTATTATTGAAGATGTGAAGATGGTGGGTCTAAATTCGGGAAAGATACTACATTTTGTGTTTGTTATAAACCTGAAGAGAAAATGAACCTGTGACAAACGACGTTCGAAATTCAAAAAAAAAAAACACATCAAAAATAATTCTCTTTTCCTGATTTCAACCATGTGTGTTGGGCATAAGTCTTTGATATTATGCTTTAGTTGAAGAACGTTTTAAGATTAAATAAGGTAGACTAGAAACTTCGAACTGCCCAACATTTCGATTGTCGTTCATTAGTAATAGAAAAATTTCGTACACCGACGAATTACGTTTTGGTTCTTTCTGACTATTATCGACTTTCTTATTCCTTATTGAAGCCATAACAGAAAAATGGCACACACAACGACCACAGCCAGATCGTATAATTTTTTTAGATTTTGATGGAAACTTAGTCAAGAGTGTATTGTTGACTGATGTTTTTGTTAACTGGAATTTGAATGAAAATTAATCGGATATTTTACAAGTAGTAGATTAAATGTAAGATTTTGTAAAGTTTACGTAGTTGTATTTTCTACATAAATAAATCCATCATCAACACCTACATGCAAAGCGATGTCATAGTTTAATTTGCTTCAGAGTGGAGTATAAGGAACTTTAGTTCGGAATAACTTTAAACCAAAGGCCCATTCATATTAGTCACAGCCTGGTGGTAATTTAGGATTACTAGAATTAGTTAGAAGACGACGAATATTAAAAAAAGTCATTTTGGCAGGTAAACCAAAATTTATCAATTCTGGAATCTTTAACAGAAAAACATACATTATAGAACCCCAGACAAAATAGGGCAAGAAGACTACATCGTTGGGGATTGAACGTTTAGATAGACATTTTGCGAAATCCTCTCATAGGACAAGCTATGTATGAAGAAACATGAATTAGGGAAAAGTAGCTAAACCTTCTCCACACATCCGTATCTAACTCATTCCATAACAATCTTCCATTGAATCAACTACAGCATTTATGGTGTCAACAACTCTGAGGAATGCCTTCGATGTAATTGCTAGAAGAATCATACAAACGGTAGTTCAAAATGCCTGAAAACGTGTGCAATTGTGCATTAATGAAAACGGCCAGTTATTCGAATATCACTGTAGTTGTTTTTTCTATTATAATTATTACTGTTACAGTTGTTTTTGTTTGTTGTTTCGCCAGTACAGAATCCATAGCAAAACAGGGCGAAGAGACCACAACATCGTTTTGCAATGGACGTTTGAATGGGCATTTTAGTTTTTATGGAAATTCCTATTCACATAAACATCACGCTGCTTATTAAAGGATTCAGTCTCGACCAAGTGGTTGCTGTCGTACTGAATACTTTTTAGTTTTTCTGTGAAAGGCGCAATTAAAGATACTAAAGGTAAAAGAACAAAATGAGTATTTTCAGAAATTAATACGAGGAGGAACGATACTTTTGGACTTCACTGTTATCTAGTTACATATCGTTTTATGTATATGATTCTGAATAGCAAACAAATTCCCCGGATTTGCAAATGAATAATAAATATTAACACAATTACAAAATGAAATAATTTTCAACATTTCAACATTCGTTATAATTTTGTATTTATTTATATTTTTATCATAGGCCACAGGCATTTTTCCTATCGAATGTAAAGCTTTGATAGTCTGTTCAATGCTCAAAGCTCTTCAAAACTACTGAAGTGTAAAACTATTTAACACACTTGGAGTTTTAGTATTGGATGGTCATCATAATGGTAAAATCATAAAATGATTCTCCAAAGCAGAAAATAATGTAAATTGTTCCATTTACAGTAAAATAACTGACAACAACGTGAAAAAGTGGATACTTATATACATGTAATTTACTTGATATAAATTATATATATAATTTCTCACGTTGATAAATAAATTGCGTACTAAACTTACACAGTGCGTAACCTTCACGTGACATCTACTAGTTATTTTCAGAGCAATTGATTTTTGCCCTGAATTGTCTGTGTGAGAAGAGAAATATTGTGGAAAAGCTTTGGCGCAATATTAAGCTAAGAAAGGAATGATCTTTCCCAGGAGTCCCTACAATTGTATAACAATTTCAGAACAAAAAATGAATGTGTATTCGCAAATTTTATGTTGTAGTAAAGCAGCGGTCAATAGTTGCTACCCGACTCGATATAAGAATTACGCGCTCAATTTTTTGCTACATGGAATAATGAATAAAGAAAGAGATATATTCTTAGTTTTTAATGTTATGTCTCCATAGATTGATATGTACAGGAGTACCGTAAAATATGGACTTCGAATTGTAGTGTGCGAAATGTGTTATAAAAATTCCGTGTTCCAAAAGCTTGAGCGCGTAGCTTATTATAATAGAACTGCCTGTACGCATGGTACAATAAAGTGGCTTAATTTCCTGGCAAATATATTTGACCTGGACCAGATTCAGTACTAACGTAGGAACTGAAAAAAGTATGTTATTCAAATACAATGTAGAGGGTTTTTCATTTTATTTTGATGAAATGATATGTCAAGATAATAACAATTACTAGCTTTTTGCTGATTGTCAGTTTAAAAATCAACATGGGTTACACTACAGCGACAAAAATAGAAATATATTGTTGTGTGTCATTGCAGTAAATACGTGCACTTGCACTTTTATTAATATTTAATTGAACATTGCCAGAATTCATACATTTTTTATACATTTCTTGTAACAACACACAACACACATTATTTGGAATCCAGCAGTCTAAAATTATGTCAATCCATAGCGTCAGAAATGAACGTCCTTGGGCCAACCATTAAAAGTATCAAGTCGTTGGATTGGCATCCCTGGGACAACGGATAAACAAGTAGGCAGAAACATAAATGTATTTTAACAATAGACATATTTTTCCAATAAACTGTTTAAAAATTTAATATTAATCAACGAAAAAGGTATTACGTTTATTTCAAACTGTTAAAAGAAGCGAAAGGAAACTGCCAGAGAAGGTTTGAAAGAAAGGAATTTGAAACATTATCGAAAAAGGGGAGAGGAACAGGATTTATGGAAGCGATTAAAAATAAACATAACGCACCTACTGTAAGAGAAACCATTTTCTATAAAAGTCGTTGGAATTAAATATGGGGCTTCTGATTATTCTGATTATCGAATTCAATTGTTCATTTATTAGAACATATCAATATATTTGCGTACGAAAGTATTAAAAACAAGTACGCCAAAAAGGAGTGTATTTCCTTATATATGCTCCTTTTTAGCATATTTGATTTCTTTTCATCCGAATATACAAACTCCATCTTTAAATACATCTGTAAATGTTTACTGTCATGTAAAAAATACAAAAAATTATGCACAAAAAGCAACTTATTTCCTTGTTTAATTATTTATTAACTGTTGCAAGACAGTGAAATAAAAGCATCTCTACAATCCCTTGAATTTACTGACTACAAGTCATATAAAATATCACACTTTCCGTGTATTAATAGAAAAAGTAGACGTTCAAGGAAACGAAAAAATTAGAGAAAATTAAAAGCTTCCTTCCAAGGAAGTCAATATACGTATGGTGCGGAATTTTCCAAAATATTGGACCATGCTGGACCATTTTTTTATAATTTCAAATTAACAGGGAAACACTTAATTATAATAATTATACATAAAAATATAGAAACATAAAGTACTTATACGTTTGCTATTTAACGTTTTGAGTCCAACTGGAACCTGTCCTTATTAATCCAGGTAATTGACCCAAGTTCATAAAATATATCCTCGGCTAATAACGGATATAGTTTAATATCCATTGAAAGCCGTACTAGATGCAGAAAGCAATAATATACGAATGAACGAAGATTAGGTGGTCTACAAACGTTTCGTTTTCTATACTCTATTTTAATGACACATGGCAATGCAGTAGCTTATATACTTTCCATGTTTATCAAAGAGGAGTTTCGCTTTTACTTAATAAGAAACCTGCAAAACAATTTCGGATAATTGAAGATCGATCAGTTTTGTGCATACTTCAGTGTGATGTATTGTTCTACGTGCATTTGCGCAAGAGCATACCTTATGCTCATGCAGTTATTTAGTCCAAGGACAGGTTATTGATTAGTTTGAACAAATTTAATATGATTGTGTTTGTATGAAGATGTCTTAATTATTCCCACACTCTTTTGCCTAAATTCGATACAGTTTTATATTATTTAGTGTAAATTTCTTTATATTATGCATTATGAATATACAATATTTTAGTGTTAGGATTACGATAAGGAATTTTACGAAGATCATTACGACGTATACGTTTTATCTGCTTCCTGTACGTATGTAAGAATTACAGACAATATTTATTACAATATTATCCTGTTTATTTCTTAACGAAATCTAATCAAAGTAAATAAAAACCTAATTCAATTACTATATTGGCTTTCGTCGGTGAGTAGTCAAAAACCAGGTTTTTCTTGGTTTCTCTGACGTAATTACATTAAGTTGTCGAAATAAAATTTTTATTTTGACTCCGGTAGGGTTCGAACCCACAGCTTTCATTTGCCGGGCAAGAAATCCGAACTTGAAATTAAAAAGATTATTGTTCTCATAATGTAGTGTTAGAACAACATCTGTTTTTAAATATAATTATAAAACTTTCCCATAATACAGTTTACAGTTCTAGTTTGTTATATGTGTAAATATGTTACATGTCATTTCTAAGCGTTTCATAAGGTAGTTTGTGCGTATAAACCACTCTGCGCAGCCGATCTCTTGTAGAGTTTTTCTGTTAAGTTCGTGGCGTACTCCCTTATTCATTGCATTTTAGCTTCGTTGTGAAGTTCTGCGACAAGTTCTTATGTCTCCTCTCAGATAATTATTTTGTGCTACCTGTAGTTTGGGTGTGTGATATTTAGCAGCAGTTATCCGGATCGGCACGCCGTACAGCAGTGTTAACCGTAGGATCATTTTGAATAGGATTATCTTGCTTTCCAGGGAAAGGTTGGTGCTTATGAAGGTGTTGCTGAGAGCTGACTGTTTGAGAGCAACTAACGTCCTTGCAATGTTGTTCTGTATAAGCTTGCAGAAACGAGTGGGCTATCATTGACGGCGATGATATATTTCGAAAGCGGTTGGACATACCCGAAGTGGGGATTCATACACGTACGGTTAGTGTGTGGGGTTGGATTGATGATGGCGAGTCGACGGCGTGTTTTGTTGTGTTCGACGAATGTTAATAGATTTCTTAATCGATTTTTGACATTAGAATACACCGGCAGTACTATTAAATGTATTGTTTGCAATATCAATAGTTTACCGTATAGTATTTTTGTTTGCAAGAGACATGTTAATAGCAAACAGCACCTTTTAAATGCGAAACGTGATATGCCATATTATAAGTTCTTATATGACTTTATTTTTATGTTAAGTGCAACATTCTATAAAACATTGTAGGCAATGCAGAATTTCGAAAGTTTTTAGGGAAATACATTCCGGAATGGAGATTGCCGACAAGAGGTCAATTACAGTTTAATTTATCGCGGGTGAAAAACACGATTACGGATCAAATCAAGACAAAGTTAAAAAATAAAAAATATGGCTGACGGTGGATGAAACAACGGATGCAAGAAAGAATTATATTTTAAATGTGTTAGTGCGCACTTTAAAAAGCGACGTGACATCCGTGCCTCTTCTTTTACGTAGTACAACATTAAAGAAGACAAACACGGAAACAATAGTAGAGACTGTAATAAATACCTTTGGGAAGTTCAATATATCGGTAACCCAGCTGATTACAGATAGGGGTTCAAGCATAGGTAAAGCTGGAAAGTTAGTAAAACAATCTCATCCTCAATTGTTCCATGTAACCTGTTTGCTCCCTGAATGTCATCTTGCAGCTGAATTTATCCATGCATGCCATCCAAAGAAAATTGAAAGGGGGTTGTGCGGGATATTCTTATCGACGTAACTGACGTAAAAGATTTTATTTTCGACCAACTGTTTGTTAGCTATAACGTCACCTCATCTTTCTTTACATACGAACCTATCATATTTCTTCAATTGTTTGATAAAGTATAAGCCCTCTTTATAGGGAAATAAAAATAATGTGGGGTTACATAACAATTGTTTCGAGAAAATGCCATTTAAAACTTAAAACTAAGGTAAATCATTGGCTATAAAACAACAAAAACATTCGACAAACAACAGAAAGTACTAAGCGTGCATTTGTTGACATTTTGGAGGGTTGCGCTGGCTACATTAATTATCAATTGCCTGTAAACATTATCAACATTAAAAATAACAGTTCTAAGTGATCGTGAAAGAATTCAAATTCTTATGATGTTGAGTTATAGGGATGGGCGAAGGGGTTTGTAAGACTTTTACGATTTATTTAATAACATTCATTCAGTGGAATGAACGTTATTAAATAATAGTAAATAGAAATCGAATTTCTAGTAAGAAATTCGATTTTACGATCTACCGTTATTTCGATGTACGTTACTTTTAAGTTTTAATAGTCACATTTCCTGTACAACTTTTGTATTGTACATTGTCCTGCTTCGATATTTACGTTGCTGTTGCCAGTGGAAATTAGATGAAAGATTTATGAAGAATGGAAACTGAAAAGTATGCCAAATCACCAACAGAATAATATTAGACTTAACGTTATTCCATATATCAAGTGATCCGTAAATATGTACTCAACGTCTTTGTTCTTATAAAGCGGTTGAAGAAAATTCTCTTAGTTGGATTGTTTGTTTGATCCTAAGGAATCCTCTTTCACATAAGAGAAACTCGCGTTTAGTTGATTTCCTGACGTGCACGCTTCGTGAGAAACCGATGTAATGATCTGCTGATGCTTCAGAAATCTTTAGAATTTCCACAATTAACACATACTTCTACCAAGTTCAAGATAGAAAAAGACGGTAATATTTAAATGACTTGCTATTTAAAAAAAAAAAAACAGGTAGTTCCAGCGTTATTTAGTAGCAATATCTATTGTTAGAAATTCAACATATTTCTTGCTTTACTGAGTTTTACTGCGTTACGTAAATGATTGTATCAAGTAAAAGTAGAATGCCCAACTACATCATTCCAATAATGCAATTCCAACTTCATAAAAGTAAAGCATTTTACCTTCTTACAAATTCTAACAGATACTTATAAGCACTTAACTATTCAAGGAAGGTTAGTTTAGAAATAAAGTTGAGAGGTTTAACTAACTTTAAAAATTTAATACTTGGAAAATACGAAAGAAAGAACCAATTTCACAAGAAATGTACGCGTAATTTTTATAGAGAACCATATTTCATACAGTTCCTCTTTATTTCCTCATTACTTTTTAGTATACATACATGAATTTCCATGTTATATGAAATATCTACTTCCAAAGTTTTCGATGTTGGTGTGTATTCAATTTTCGTGGCGCCCTTCTTGAAAGCAGCAAGAGAAGGTATTAGATAGCAGTGAATAATCAATAAAAAAATATGATCCTCCACGAAAATAATGCCTTTTTTACTGAATCAACTGCAATTACATAAACGTAAGATCCTAAAAAGATGAGCGACGTTCTAAAGAATTCTTAAACATTAAGCGTTGCAATAACAAGATTGTCGCTTAGGAAATTCATGTTAAGTTATACTTATGTATCTGAAGTGGTAGATTCTGTACCTAAAATAATATTCGTCTTTTATTAAAAAATCACTTTTATTACAAAAAATATATTCACATATAAAAACATATAAAAATACAACACTACAGTAACATATGTGTGTGCAAATGAATGGTAATATTTGCATTAAAACAAATGCAAGTTTTGTACATACTTATCTACGAGGTGAATGGTCTTAATTCAAATTATAATTTTGATATATTATCTGTATGTGGTACGTCTGTACAGTGTAACAGATAAATCGACTCTTGTAATATTAGCATTCATAAATCCACATCTTAAACGATGTTATTTATGAAATGGTGATCTAAACGGCAATATGGCCAAAGATATAAAGATAATTTACTTTAGAATGCTTAACCTTGAATATATCCATTTATGGTGGACCGTATACAGGAATTGGTTTATTTCTATTTATGTTACCATTATAACTGTTATCAAAATTTATACCATCATTGATTGGCGTGTAACCTGTCCCAGGAACTCCCTCAGGATTGTTATAGTTGTAGCCTCTGTCATAATTACGATTATCGAATCTGGTTCCACCTGGAATTTCATTGAAACCACCTTGGCTAGCATCCACCCCTTGTGCTGGTGGTGGCGGTAATCGCGGTGCGTATTGGGCTCCCGGTGGTACATCAGGATATCCTGCTGGATTTACGCCAAATCCTGGGCCTCCGAATTGATTAGGATTAGGAATGCCGTTTGGATTGTACTGATCTGGGTATTGGGCTTGTCCTTCGTACCTAACATCGGCATGGAAACCAGTTTGCCAATCGGCATAGTACGTGACTATTTGGGTTCGTCCATCGGGCAATTGAACTCTGTATTCACCTCTTACTTCATTTCCGTCACTCTTTTCTTGTCTCCCGTAATTATTGCCAGAATAGTCATCTTTGACTTGATATCCAAATTCATAAGCCATGGCCTAAAAATATGTCATTATTTACAATTAAATATGTTGCTAAAATAATTAGTATTTTGTTTAATTTGTCTTATTTTGCTTATTTTGTTCCACATTGTTAATCTACTTATCTGAAGTAATGACAATTGTTAATGAGGGATTACAAAAAAGCGAATATATTGAATTTTGTGCAAAGCATTTAATTAGACTATAATAAAGTAAATAAAGTTAAAAGTAAATAATATACTAATTAATATTATACATCGAGATTCAGCTCCAAAAACTTTCAAAAGAATATCTTAAACGAGTGCCGAAATCTACAGGTTTTTCAAATTACTTTGTGAAAATAATTGTAATAGTATTACTGTGTTCTTAGTGTAAGAATTTGACAGCTGACCCCAGGAAAGACTGATGTACTGTGGCTGTAGAGCTGCATTACAACGCTTCGATTCCCTCATGTATTTTCGTTGCGCATTGTATACATTGCACTATGCAACGGAAATACACGAGAAGATAAATGCACAGAAACATTACATGGTATGTTTTTTAGCACTTCTTACAGTAATCATGATATACAGATTCGAAAACAAACGCAGAATATAATATAAAGTTTGACTACACACTTGTATCAGTCAATTCAAGCGTTAAAAAAGTGTAGAATCAATTTTACACAAAGAAAATTGCAACGCATGATAATTTATATTTTTCTACCTGAAAATAGAACATAGAAAGCATATCTTGAACATTAAATATGTATCTAAGTAACTGGAATCTGATGGGCAAGGCTCTGGTAGGGCATACCATGTAAATGACATACGTTTACCTTTAAGATAATACATGAAATCCATACATTTAGTATGGCAGACGAAATCTTCAGGGTGTACACTATTGTAAAAACTTAATAGGTAGTCGTAGGGACTAGAGAACGGTTGAAACAAGGGAAAAAACAGCATCTTTATAGTAACCGACACCCAAGCGGCAGGAATGTATTCACTTACTGAATATATTCGAACGAAAGAATATTCTAAAACTGGTATGGATACTCTCGCATACCAATATACCAGACAATAGAAAGAAAGACCGATCGGTAAAGATCCTGGGATCCCTTTGGAGATGGTTAAGGTGGAAATTAAAAGACAGCTACATCAGTGGCATGAAAAATGGTAAAATAAGAAAGAGGAAACGTACATCTGAAGGCTTTCTTAGTAAGACCCCCAAAGGAAAAGTAGGTGGAATTGCTGGTCATGAGCAAATTCGATGTTAGATTGTGCGCCGTAACTGGTCACTGTCCGCTAAACAAGCAACTACACAAAATGGAACCCGTACCTGAACCAATATGCGGTAAAGAAGCCTTATACACCTTCTAAGCCACTGCGAAGCATACAACAGCATAAGACGCAGTGACTTAGGCGTACGAAAAATAGACTCGGGAAAACTTTTAAACATTCGGAGGAAAATTCTAGACCTTTTAAAGACCACAGGACACCTACGGGACTAAGACATTATTCATAGGGTAGTATAGGTCATCCCACCGCAGTGCAAGAAACCGCTAGGGACCACCTCTTTGTAATAATGATATTGAACTGATATCTGATATTAATAGTACTTAAAATATGCAATGGCTATCCTGAAATAATCTTGAGCCGAAAAGATCAACCGATAAGGTATCGACAAATTCTCCAAAAAGTTCTACATGTACATGCTTACCTGGCTGTGATCGTGATCTGCATGCCCTCCTACATCGTTTCCATTGTAATAATTTGGTCCGCCATTATTTCCTATTGGTCCTGGTAATGATGGACCTAGTGGTGGCCCACCATTGAACGGTGCACCATATTGTGGACTAAGCACTGGTGGTTCGCATAGGACCATACCGAAACTCACCATAAATATAACTGGCAATCGCTAGAAAATTGTTGGTTTTAATTCGCAAAATAGTAGAATTAATAATAATAATATTAGAAATAATTTTTGCAATTAATTATAAAGTGCAATATTGATAATTAGTTATTATTAATATTGAGAGTTGTGTTATTTCAAATTTCTTAAAATTAAAATCAGACTGAAATAGAAAAAGAAGTCTAGAAGTATTGTAATCTATCCGATAAAAGTGGTCCAATGGAAAAATTGTAACTTTATTTATTTATCAATTTTGAGTTTCCAACTTTTTTTGAGTAATAAGAGAACATTGATTTGAAATAACCATTATAATCGTCGAGTAATGTTTTGTTTATACTAGGAGGCCAAAGTAATAACAAAAATGTTTATATGAACCCTGGAATAGAATAAAATCATGAAAGAGTTGGAAAAACAATATAAGTCAATCATTCAGATTAATATGTTACGAATATTAATGTTATAAAACATAGAACTACATATAATAAAGCAGTTATACGTTAGATAGGAATTTGCTTTGTTTTCTTGGATGTACTTATAAATAATCTTCTGCTATTTTAATAAAAACAGGAAGAAAATCATTAAACCATGTAAGTATCTGTCATAATATCTTTCTATATGGTACTATATTTCATGATGTTATCGGAGCTATTGTACTACAATACAACCTTTAAAATACAGTACTCACTAGTTGTCATATTTGGTTGTGATGATTTTAATAAACGCAATAGTGCATACTTAATTAAAAATTAATCATTTCGAGCATTGTTTATTGCGTATGATGTTGAAATAAGCTGCGTTTGGGAATTCGTAATTTGTATGTAAGAATGGTTAAAACTAAATGACGCAATTATTGTTTCCCAGGGCCAATATAACATTTTTTACAACTGGATTATGAATGAAGCTAAATCTAGTTTCGTTAAAAAAAGAATGCATTACCTGTAAAGCGCTCGTTATTGCGTTACTAAATTATATTGCAAAAGAAATGAGTATCATCCTGCAATTTGTCTGTATTAACTAATATGGTTTGTCGGATATTAAATAAAGGTCACCTTATCATTTTCGTTTCATTAAAAGACGAAATCTTACTGAAGACATATTTGTCAGTAACGAGTTTTGTTAGATTAGCAAGTGCCTTAGTCTTAATTTAATTGATATAATTTCAGATCCGAAACTACTTTTATTTTAAAATTGTACCACTATCTTAATACCATTTTGACATTTAGACAACAATGAATATAATTTTTTTTGGTTACTCAACTGAAATTAGGTAGAAATAGCATCGCAGCGGGATTTAATATTTATGCCAACCCACATTGAATGCAATAACCTTCTTTTCTGTAATAAAAACCTATGTTACGTTATACTTGATAAAAATAATGTTAAATTATTGAATTGAGTAAAAACATAAAATTCGCCGCGTAAGAGTGAAATGCGGTTTAATTATTACTATAATTTTGTACGTTATACATGATAACAATAAAATCTCATTCATGTCAGTGGATGTGATTTTTTTTTTGATACAGTAAAGGTACAGTGCCTTCAAAATAAAAGAAAATAAAATAGACAAAATTGGCACTAAAGCTTCAAGTAAACCGGTGTATTATTATTATATTCAATATACCTTTAGCAGCTTAAAGGTGTTTGTAAATTTCAAAATCTTTGAACTTATGGTTTATAAAGCATACCGAAAATAACAGTTCTTAAATCCGGATCTGACTAATTGGTGTTATCATCCGAAACCATGGGTTTGGATCCGTTATCAAAAACCTCGAATCCTCATCCGTTATCTGAAGCCATGGATTCAAGTCCGCAAGAAGGACATTATTAACATTAGGTTCGATTTCGTTAGTAATAGACACACATATACTTCCATTCAGTGTTTCGACAATTTGTATCTTTTATGTAAGGTTATTCAAAGTAGCAAGATCTGTTCCAAAATAGGAAATACGGATTCCCAACACCAGATAGTGAATCTGGAGGCGAAGTATTTGACAATGATTCTGGATTTAAACCAATAACCGGATAGCAGATCCAGGTCCAAAAACTGAATGGCGAATCCGGAGCTGAGTACCGGATAGCAAATTCGAATAAAAGACCCGAATATCCTGAAAATTGTGGACCCGAATCGAAATTTTATCGGATTAAAATGCTCGATTCCTAATTACTTAATTAAATTAATAATTAATTAATATATTAAAGTCATTAGAATTCACGCTTTTGTCAAGTTTTATTAAACTTATATCTAATTATGTGCTTGAACGTTATTTAGACACTTACATTTGAAAACATATTTCTGTTTGTAATCCAAAATCGGACAAAATGTAGTATTTCCCGGACTTCACTTTACTTCTCAACACTCTAACCAACTTTGTATTGACTGACGGATGGAAAACATATTTCTTTTATATATGGATGGAACAGATTTGGTAACCTATTGTCTTTATTTAAATAGAGTACTTTTACTACGTCGGTAGCTCCCACGAAGTCTTCATTTATTTATTATGATTCCTGCCTCGTTATCTTTCAATTATTATACAACGGCACTTCGTAAACGGTAACCATTTTTTTGCAAGGTTAATGAAACTATTCGATGCTCTTATTCGTTTGCAATTGTTACAATTTGTAAACTGTCTTTGTTTGACTATTTCAATGTGCACATATGTATTTCATTTACGCAGTAACATTAGGTGAGAACAAGGAAGTGTGCCAGTTTTCATGTAGGCATTATTACTAATTTGTTGTGCAAGTTCATCTTCTGAGCAATCATTACTTGTCCATTAAAAAGGAAATTATTAATTTATACTATAAATGTACATCATCATCGGGCATCGGAGAGGATGGTTTCCGCTCTGCTTTTTTTTTTAATAAATGAAAGTTACATTAATGCCAATTTTTGATACAAGATCTATTTCCTTATAAATTTCGATTATGGACAATATTCAATTTTTAAGATGCTAATGCACATAAATCACGGTGATCCTAATCTGTATTAAAAATCAGCATAATGTACACGTGACAGCAACTTAACTTAATACAAGTTTCTTTCATTCTAGGAGAAATTAGGAGACACGTATAAAAAGCACATGGAAACTTTTGAGAAAAATGAAACATTAAATAGAAATTGATTTTTAGAATTTAGATTTCTTTAAAGCGACCAGAAGATAATAAATATAAGGCGACTATTTTAGACAACTACATTGAGGTTGTTTTTAAATTTCCTTAATGAGAAATATGGTAAATGTTACAATTACAAAACCGCTGGGAATAGGAAATAGGTTTATGTATATTTCTTACTTCAGCATACTACTCGCTTTTTGAAATAGGTATCGAATTAACACAAGATTTGAGTGTAGGCTTTCACGTATGCTTTTCATTTCTTTTAGGCTTTACTGTGTTTGTTGCGCTGACATACTAGCAGATTCGTTGAACATACCGTCAGCTTCTGCAGAAGCTTGTTAAAGGCAAAGATATTGTATGACTAGGAGCAGAAAATAACTACACCTATCTTTAGAAAGCTAACAACATATCCAGCGAAATGTTAAGTGTAACAAGTAGAACAAAGCCCACAAGACATTACTTCTCTCTTCTATAACAAAATGACGATTTAAGTCAACGCATCAGTTAACATTTTTTTACTTCGGGTAGCATCTGAAAGCATTAAAAAAGTTTGGACCACACCTTTTAAAGCATATAAGTACCTGTACCTTCACATTCTCTTTTGACGGACTATTTTTGATCGCATACTGATTGGTGATACTCACCAATCGGATAGAAACTTGGCAGATTCATAGGATCCATTGAGTATAGAACCCTATTTTTATTATAGAAAAAAGCCATTACGACGTCACTACTATACCATAAGCTACTCTGGTTTGGTGGCCAAAAACAGCTATGCAACAAATTTAAAGACTTGCATGTCCCAACATCATCGATGTGAGGCGTACTTATCTCCCTTAGCAGCGCTGAAACTTCTGCTGGAATTAACTCCGATGAGATTTAAAGCAGAAGAGGTACCATGGAATGGTACACGGGCGGCTCGAGAACAAAAGGTGTTGGGGTATAAGCATAGTAGGCCTAACCCTCACTTAAAAATTTCTACAGGACTCAACACCAACTCTGTCAAGCAGAGATTTTCTGTGCGCCAGAGAAGGGGGCACGAGGCGCAACCATCAATATATTCAGCGACAGTCAGGCAGTTCTAAAGACTATTAAGGCCTACATTTTCGAATCTGCTCTGATATACGGATGTGTATACATTCTAATTGGGACGCAATAAGTACGTTACTTTGTGATAGTTCCCAAGCCACTAAGGGATCGAGGGAAACGAAAAGGCAGATAAGCTGGCCAAAGAAACAGAGAAGATGCAGGCCACTTTAAACAAGAAGTGGAGACATGGGAGGACAATCAAAAGGCTTCGTACAGAGAAAACGAAAAAAAAAAAACAGGCAAAAACACTCATATCAGGCTCATTAAAGACAGTAGAGTAGCTCTATCGTTCAGCAAAGGAGACTTTAGACTAAAATATAACTTATTTAAACTAGGAGAAGCTAAAGATCAAATCTCGTCGTCTTTGCCAAAATCTGGAAAGAACAGATCATATTCTATGCAAATGTCGGTGACACCAACATCTCAGTAGACCATTTGTTGCATCTACTGAACCCAAGGAAAAAGATTCTAGAGACTATAATAATAATAAATTAGGGGATGAAATCTACCCCTGAATCTACGACGGTTTTCAGATTTGTGCAATTTACATCGTTATTACGAATAAATCTCTAAATACGCCCTCTATATAGGTCTATCAAATTAGTGCATTCAGAAAACTATCATCTACCTTCTTACAAAATGCGGATTGAAAGAAAAGGGGCAATATATATATCATGTTGTAGTTAGGGAAGCAGGTATGTATACTGGCGTAAATGGTATTTCTAACGGGTCACTTATGGGTATATTTTGTCCGTTTTCATTCAACCTCCACTCCGCAAGCGGGTGCGGAGTAGTGGAGTCAAAATATTCTTATCTGCGCTAGTTCTATAGACCCATAGAAGGTATGTTGAATGATACATAGCTTCCTTTTTTTAATTATAATAATGATTTAAATTGATTAAAATCGTTGATATGTCAGTGGTAGATTTCATCTTCTAAATGTGGAGTTCCGCTGAAACGGAAACCGGTATTTTATAACACTTGATGAATCCTATGAGTTTCTGTCCATCATTATTTCGCCGTTGCCATACTATATATTAATTAATTGCAAATACTTCCTTGTAATAAACAAACAAATGTGATTATGATAAGCAGTAGAAGACATAGGAATAAATTTCCAGAATAAATTAAGAAGAATAAAGTAGCCATGTAAATTATGTATTTTACTGATTTATATTAATAATAAACTAAAATCAATAATGTTGTAAGGAAGCGTATTTCACAAAATTCAGCACGTAGCTAATACAAAGAGTTTAT
Source organism: Oryctes borbonicus (assembly GCA_902654985.2). Classification (NCBI taxonomy): domain Eukaryota; kingdom Metazoa; phylum Arthropoda; class Insecta; order Coleoptera; family Scarabaeidae; genus Oryctes; species Oryctes borbonicus. The sequence goes on along the minus strand of LR736895.1, from coordinate 384,590 downwards.
TGCATTATCTTTCTAAAAAGAAATCGATATTTTATCAGTCAATTGCTAGATTTTTTTTGAATTTATTTTAAGTATTGAAAAAGTACTGTTTGCATAGAATTCCTGCGGACATTCTTCTCATGAATGTAATTTAATAGCAAGTTAGAATTGGTTCATAGGTTATTATTTGCATTTTCTTGTTAGTGCAATTTTCAAGGATCATTACCGCATACACATTTTCATTGGGGATAAGTTAGACGTTAGACTTAAGGTTGTAAATATTTCAGTTATTTAGAATTTATCTTGGTCTGTATGAGAACAGCAATGCTGCTGTTTTTTTTTTTGTATTTACACGATGTTTAGAGTATCTATTGCAGTCAGCGAGACAGACCAAGTTGTGTCGTTGAACTGTGCTCACCGGAAAATAAACTTATATTAGTAATTAGAATTCTGAAAGAGAATTGGAATGAGAGTATTAGTAAGATTTAGGGGTTTAAGTTTTTTTTTTAATTTGGCTGAAAACTTTACTACTTACTTTACTACTTTACTTTACTTTACTACTAGTACTAATAATATTTAACTAGACAAATACTGGTATTTTAGAATCTCAGAGAGAGAAATATCTAAACTACACTGACTCATTTAAACAAAACGTAAGGTATAGATTGTTTTGTGCCAACTTAATAATGCTTTCGTTGTAGTCATTTAGCCCTCATGGCTGACACTCAGCCTGAGTAGTGACCCAATTGGCGTTTGATTAGAGATCCGTAGCCAAGACAGTTCATATAGACAAATTATTAGTTTGTAGACTTTCTTTTGCAAATATAATTCTGATTTGTACTCGTTTTGTTATTAAATGCTTTCCGCTAAATGTTTCTTTAATTTTCAATAGAATTCTCCCTTAAATCGTTATCTCACGTTGCATTTTCGTAATTTGATGCATGTAGTGCATGCTATTTATTTTACAAATTACATGGCACCCGTTTTGAAATGTTGTTACTTAGAACTTTTATTACCAATAAACTATTCCATTTTTCACTGTTGCCCAGTCAACTGCTAATGGTTTATTAACGGCGTTACATACTCATGAAAGTTAACAAACACACCCTCTAATAGAGGTACCCTACTTCAACAATTAATTCGAATTTAATACATGTTAAGTATCTGAAACATAAAAAAATGCTTGAAAGCTATAAATTCGTTAACTATAGTGTAGATATGACGTCCTTATTAACATTTATTTGAGAATTACTCTGAATATTGCAGTGTAAAGAATAATGTCCAACTCCTCATTGACAATTTTCTCCGACGCAAGCAGTTCATGTGCATGCGCAAACAATGTATGTGTTGTTGAAGCGTAAAGGATTAATAGCTCCTAGCGATTTACCAATCCTTTAGTTCTATGGCTGCAATTACCCATTTGAGCGTTTAAATTTAAGTATTGGTATTGCTTTGTCGCACAGTTGGCTCTCGTTACGCATCGATAACGACAAAAGTTACCCGTTTGCATCGAACTAAATCGTAGGAAATATCAAACAAAAGGCGTAAACAGAACCTTGTTGAAACTAAAACTACTTTATTTGTTTATCTTGTAAGAAAGGTTTACAATTCCAAACACGAGGGAAATATAAAATCCTAAAATTAAGACAATTTTAGGGTTTCACACAATAATAACACCCATCACACGACGTATATACATACGTACAATACAACTCGTGCACACGTGGATGAAATAGTGGTAGTAATCAATACCATTTCTTTTTCTGTTTAAAATTGCAAGCAAAATTATAGGATGCCAGGAATAAATATGTAGCAAACTAAGTGTTACATATTCTATAGTTTACTGCATATTTCTTCCTAGCATCCTACAATTTGCTTAAGTGCTTCTCTTACTGATTTTCTTATGTGTATATTGGATAATAAGCAAATTTTAAAAAATAATTAAAACTTACAAGCCTCTCAAATTTTAATTAAACTTAGTGAAAATATAGAACGTACTAAAATATGCGCTAGTATCTTTTTCTGCTAAAATGCCAAAATTCACTTTCCAAGTATAATAAGGAGTCGGGTTTGTACCGGACCCACCGATCCCGGAAGAATTCGAACGAATAACGTCTAACTCTGCCAGTCTTACCACTGAACCATCGAGGCAATAAGAGTACGGATGCACTTATACAAAAATCTCAATCTATTTAGTATAATAACTCGAACTCACTCAACAATGAAATTTATATAAAATTTGAGCATATACTTATCATGTACTTTTTAATAACAAACAACCCATTATCTACGGACAACACACTTGTTGGCCGATGTTATTAAACTAATTCTAAACAATTATATAATACTATGGTATCAGAATTGGCAAATTATATAACTATATAACGGATATTACGCAATCAATATTAAAACAGATAGTAAGTATACGTTTAATGTAAACGTTGTAACGTAATTGGTTTTGCATCGAATAAATATATACAATTAGCGGAAATGTTGTAATTTCTAGTACATATCTGAAACCATTTACTCATTCATTAAAACATTGTTCGTAATTTAAATTAGTTTACTAAATGGTTTCTATGGAAATTAAATAATTACAGTGTAATCGCATAATCGCATGCGTATGGTTTTCGCCGGGCTGGTTGCTTTAGAATGTTAAGCTACCGAGATTTGTCTAATGATAGCGAAAGAGCCTCTGATGTATTCTCACCGGATTTTTACCCGTGTTTCGCAATTGATGGAAACTGTTACGTTGTAATGTGTTTTGCTATAGTTAAAACAAATTGTTGAATAATCCTATTCACACAACTGATAGCATAAAGTAAACTCGTTCGCTGCTAGCGATAGGAATTCATTGTTATACTGTAGGAATAGTGCATGAATGAGTTACATAAAAATCAATTTGTTGCTCCGATATACCTATTTAGTATACAAGAAGTCTTATACAAAGTGTTTCACTTTCAATGTTTTCGTAGAAATATTTTGTAATAAATCCGATAAGGCTGTCTCGGGGTTTGCGAAAGTAATGATGGGTTTATTAAATTGTGACTGCTGCAATAGGCCAAGCTAGGGGAGAGGTGACATGAAAGAGACATTTTGTTTTAAAGAGTTTAGTAAACCAATCAGATATCAACTTAAACAGTTACGAACAGAATTGGAAACCTTACATTTATAAAATTAATTGGAAATTGGAAATCAATAGTTTTACATTTCTTTTCTTAAAGATATTTTAATTTAAAATTAAAATCTACAGGTCCCTATTAATTCAATAGGAAATCAACATATATCGATAGTTCAGTTGAAAATCGAATGTTTCTTTTCTTAATGAGTCTTATTATACTTTGGTTAACTGGACACTTGCTTAAAATTAATCAACATAGATATGAATCTAAGTGACACAGGGAACAAAAAAAAGTTAAAGATATCTTTAACACCACATGTTTCATGGGCTCATTTGTTACATACTTTATAGATACCAATCCTCAACGCTTTCTGAATATTTTGTCTTACAAACGTTATACTGCTCCTCCTCTTTTACCTTCTGACTGACTACTGTATCTCAGTGTTGGAGTAAATACATGGGTGTCAGAAATATCGAGTCAAAGTCAGAATCTGTATTCGGCAAGCTTGCAATTATCAGGCTTCTTCTTTCGAGGGTTGAAACTTTTGTTCGATTCTACTTGTTTCTTTTTTACCATTCGCGTTTCTTTTGACTTTGTTCAGTTGCTTGACCACTAAATTATCTTTGAAGATTTGCTTTTCATGTTTTGAACTTTCTTTGTTAGCTCTGGGTGTTTCTATGTTTTCTAGAAGTAATCTTTCTTTTTCTAGGGTTTCGACTACTGTGAGAAAAAAAAAATGATTGAACCAATGCAAAATTAGCAATGCATTTTACTTTTTTGGTTGGAACAACTGAATTATTTTGACATTTTTGCAAAGTCCGGTAAGGATGCTGCTGATAATTAATACAACTAAAAATCAGTTCATCCAACTAGAAACAATTTGACGTTCACCAGGTAGTTGATTCAAGACATTAATTTTTCTCAGTGTGCAGCATTTACAGTAATACGCCCATGATAGCAATGCTATTTTATCATAAACTAGTAAAATTTGTAAGCAGTCCTATTACATTTTAGATTTATAAAACTTTTCTTATATTTACCTACTGTTGCTGCTATGTTCTATGAACAAGAAAAATGCATTGCTAATTTTGCATTAGTTCAATCGTTCTTTTTTCTAAGTGTATAATGGTAGTATTGTCTTTGCGTTGCTTTCCTATGGTTTACGAGGTGGCGCTTTATTGGAAAGCGGGGTAGATTTATAAATCGAATTTTTGAATACCCCGCCTAAGTTTTAGAAGGTCCAGCCAGTGGCTCATTTGAAGTAGAAGCTCCAGGCTGTAGCTCACCAGTACCAGAAAAGATAGACTGTGATTCTTCTACGTTTGTAATAGATTGATCTTGACTGACATTATCTATAAGATCTACATTATCTGAACTTACTTCATTAGAAATTCCTGCGGAAACAGACGTTTTAAAGCGACTGCGGTTGGTCTGTGACGAAACAATCTAGAAAACCTTCATCTGTAAAAATATTTTTATTAATAGGTAATATCCCGAAGTTCCTGAAGCTAGACGTCACATTGATCATATTGAAAGCAGCATAGCAAGCGTCTTTTGCAAATTTAGCCATATAATAAATTGTTACAGTTTTTCCGGGGTTTTGAAGTTAGCTATTCATGCTAGCTTTATACAGAGCTTTGAAGGGCCGAAGACAGTCACATCGAGGGAATGTAAGCGATGACTAATAAAGTAGACAAGGTAAGTATTATTGTGTTATTTTCTCTGGCATGAAGCACTATGTTAATAGTTATGTGAGTCTTATGATTACAATAATCTTGAAAGCATGTTAATTCTCTCAAGTGAAGATACGCCTACGTAGACTTTGTTTATAGGTTCTGCAATGGAAACGGACGAGCGACAGTTGATGAACATCGTTGACGATTTCCCACTCCTAGAGTGCCTTGTAGAAAAGTTTTTGGCAATGTCCATCGGTGTCTACGCGAAAGAGGCAAATTTCCTGCAGCTTCTTCTGAACGTTCCGTGTAACAAGAACTTGCTCAATGTAGGCCGTATCAGAGTATGGAGAACTTTACACAATTTCGGTTTGTACCTGTTCCGTACAAGCTTTAACCTTTAGCCGATCACGAAACAAGACTTGAATGTGGTCATTGGTTATTGAGAAATTGAAGGCTTTGTCGCAAAAGTTTATTTTCTCGTTTTCAAGATAGAGCGTTTCACGGCCGTTTATTTACTTTTGCTGTAAACTGGGCGACGTTTCTGTAAAACGATGCATATGTTGACAACACAGTGGCGCACCCCATTACTTTGGTGAAACAGGTGTATAAGGTTGAAAAGACTTATTTCTGTACAAAATATGAAAACATAGAACAACTTGTTGCTAGGACTATGAATGCCGCAGAAAGTATTCGTGCTGATCCTGAGACTCTTAGCAGATCTACTTGTTAGTTTTCAGAAGAGCTCGAATGTGATTACGGAAATTCGATGGACATTTTGAATAATTAATGCGATAAAGCTATTTATTTTTATATTATATATTTTTATATTTTTTCAGATTTTAAATTACACTGGCTCAGATACGGTAAAGTTTTGGGCATACCATATGTTCATTGGACATTTTTGACTTGAAATTGTTTGAGTAACACATCCCTAAGCTGCGACAATCATGTCCTGAGGCACCCTATATATCGCATACATTAATAGTTGCGAGGTCTATCTTTGTGTCATAGAATAGTTTTGCTTAAGTGCCCGCCTTATCTTTACTTCAAAATTAAATTTAGTGCAGACTTAGCTGATACTGGATTTCTGGATAAAATATCATCATTACATAAAACAGCTTTGTATAAAGGTTTATTCTTTTTATATGTATTTGTAACAACTTCCCTCATTTTTTTTTAGTGTATACTTTTCTACAATTCAAAAAAGCTTTCAGATCTAGACTATTTGATATACAGACTCCTTAAGGTATGCAATCTTTGCAACAATTAAAAGTTAATTAATAGTTTGCTTCCTATGTTTATTTCTGTTACCATTCATTTATATTTGTTTACTGTTTATTGTATCTGTTTCATCGAATGCTTAGTATTTATTTTAAGCAACTTTTGCTTTATTCTGTTTTTAGAAAACAAACAAGGTAAAGTTTAAAAGCAGTTTTAATCAACTTCGCCTGGAGATTTATAGCAATTTCCATAGAATTTAAAATTATGGTTGTTTTCTTATAAAATGTATTGGAATAAAGTAGCTACTATTATTATTTTTCTAGACTCCAATACTTTAAATAGCTTAAAATATTGTAGTAGTTAATAAAGTCGAATGCAATACTTATGGTCTCCTAATTGCAAACATAGAGAATAGAATATAGAATATACAACAGAATTACCAACACGAGGAAATGTTTTATATTCGTTATTATTCAATGTGATCACCTTCTATAGCATATACTGTTTATTTTTAGCATTAAAATTGCGAAAATAGTTTTTCGTTAAAAAACCGAACTTTGCGTTATTATTATACCAGGTGTACAAGCATGAAATGCGGATTTTTTTTCTAAAAAAGCATGTTCAATTCGGAAGAATAATAAAAAGTGCTTTATTCAAAGTATGCTCCATCGCTTGTTATACATTTTTCCCATCTTTCGGGCAATTTGTGAATACCACGCCAGTAAAAATCTTCCCCTACAAACCATTCATCAAGCCATTTCTTCACGTCTTCGTACGAACCAAAGCGCGTGACCCATCGATGCAAACAAGTGGTAATCGGAAGGAGCCAAGTCTGGTGAGTAAGCCGCCTGGGGTAGAACTTCCCAGCTGAGTGCTTCCGACGTGTCACGAACCGGTTTTGCCGTATGTATGGAGCATCGTCGTGAAGAATAATGACTTTGTGTTGCCTCTTTCGGTATTCTGGCCTTTTTTCAAGCAGCGAATGGTGCAAATCGGTCAATTGTTGTTGGTAACGTTTAGTATCAACCGTTTCCCCAGGTTTTAGCAGCTCATAATAGACCACGCCCCTCTGGTCCCACCAAACACAGAGCATCGTCTTTCTGCCAAAGCGATTCGGTCTTGCGGTGGATGTGGATGCTGCGCCTGGATCTACCCATGATTTTTTGCGCTTGGGATTTTCCAAATAAATCCACTTTTCATCCCCTGTATGTATTTTTGCGCTTTTCCATTTGCCTGTCGTTCAACTCATGTGGTACCCATCTACCGATTTTCTGAATCTTTCCCATATCCCGTAACCGATTGGAAACAGCCTGTTGACTAACGCCCAATTGCTCGGCGAGTTGTTTTTGTGTTTGCGAATCGTCCAACAATGCAATTCCACATCGTCGTTTTTTTTTTTGAGGTTTTCCACGTTCCTTGTCTACAACATCGAAGTTACCACTTTTGAAACGCCGAAACCATCGTTCACACACGTATCTTGCGATGGAGCATGTTCACCATAAGCTTCTCGAAGCAATCGGTATGATTCAGCAGCAGTTTTCTTCAAATAAAACAACAAAATTAATGCTGTCCGCGAATGCTTTTTGTACGGTATAAATTTCGACATATTGAACACAACAACACAACGCTATGCACACACTTTTTCAATTTATCACTCGTGAGCGTCTGACACTTGTTGATGACACAACCAAATGGCGCAGTGTCAAATCTTTATAGCACAAACTGCATTGGTGCACCATCTGTTGTCTGAAATCCGCATTTCATGCTTGTACACCTGGTATCATACCACAGTAAAAGGAATTGACAGAGAAAAAATATCCTCAAATGGGTGTTTCATTTAAAAAGGTAAAATTTGTGTGATAGCTCTGTTTTATAATGCAGAACAAATGACAAATGTAAATGATATTTATAGAAAAAAAGTGCGTATATACCTAACTATTTTAAAATGTTTTAGATAATAGTTATAACAACCGATACAAAACAACTTTTAAAAGGTAAAATCTGAATCATCTTGTAGTTTCGTTGAACTTGAACATTTTGCTCTTAACTTTCCACAGTCAGGAGCATGCCCTCTTACCACTGGACCACCAAACCAGGAGTTCTTTACACTGAAATTAAGTTGTAGGGCACAAAATTTGGAAAATACCGTAAGGTGTCGGTAATTTGAATTAATTATTGCACATGGTAATCCGGATCATTGTAAAATCTGGATTATTAAGACTAATGAAATTTTTCAATCTTCTTAGTGGTTACACAGTTAAGAATTTTATATGAAAATTTACTAAAACTGTATGTTCAATTCAGAATATACAAAATTTTGTGCAAAATTTAACACGTATACATGTCACAGAAACTTTGCGTTATTTTTTGTTAAAAAATTTTTGTAATAGTTTTACGCGTTTGTAACATAAACAATATAAATGTTGTGTTACTCTTTAACTAATTTCTGTGAGAATTTCGCACACTTATAGTCAATATACAACCCACACAATTTTGCGCATAATTTAAGTTGGTAGTTCCGATAATAAAAGGCATATTTGCAGATTTTTACCGTCATGTATGCGAATATGCCCTTTATTACCGGTACTACCAACTTAATTTATCCGCGAAATTTAAAAAATACTGAGTGAGAACGCGCCGTGGGTGAATTATAACATGAAAATTTAGAGGAACACGCAAAATCGAGATAATGTACGTAGAATATATGATGTTTATCAATAACGCAAATTTAGTGTGATGCACATATTTACTTTTATACGAACATTTACAAACAAAATTATAAGTACGTATTAGAAAAAAGTATGTTTAGGAACTATAAATAAAGTTTCGGCGACATTCCATACGGCTCTTTGTATTTGTAAAAAAAATAATTTGATGAGCCCGTTGAATATATAGTCGGTCATTGTGGAGCCCAAGATGACGTTAATGAGCCCGGGGTCGGACTCAACAACGTACCGAGGCGTATCTCAGCTTTAAATGACTTTAAATCAGTAGACCCTAAAGCTACAAATTTCGCGAGTGGCTCCATAGCGTACTACTCCTATTACTAAAGAGACAAAATAGTTCTGAGAACGACCATGAAGGGGAGCCCCGATCGAATCTTATATACAGTATATACGAATAGATCAACATGACGTTATTGAACCCGAAATTTGGCAACAACTGCGTTAGACTCTACAGCGTATCATCGATATATAAATGTATATTAGTAGCGGATTTATATATCTCGATGGACTTTCTAGTTTATAAGTACTATTAACCTAAATGTTATCGTTTTTGATATTTTACTATCCGTATTAATCTAACTAATTCGTTCGTTTACCTCGTGTAATAAAACTATACTACAATATAGTTTTCTGGCAAATTCAGCAGGGCCCTTTGATAAGCACAAGAAAGATTCTAGATAGGTTTTTAGATAATATATGTATATAGTTGTGTGTTCTGTTCAAGTTTTTCTTGGTATTATTTTTTACGCTTGCGAAATTTCATTCTTCTTCAACAAGGTCTATAAGATTTGAATAATTCTTATGGATTTATACATCCCTCTATGTCGAATATAAGTGAGAACGGCAGTAAAACGAAAAGAATTACATGCTTATCCAAACAATACTAATGTGCTCAAACTAGGAATGAATTATTTCTTTGAACGCATAAGGATGTGATACAACAAAATTATCATGGACGGTACCAAAAGGGTACGTATTGAGAAATTGAAAGGAACTTGATTCCTGAGAAAATTAATACTGTTGTTGCTGATCATATGAATTCCAATGTGATAAGGTAAATAATACTTGTATAAAATTGGCGGAATATTACCTTCTGAACAATCTACTAGTGATAAACATCTGTTTCCATCACAAAGATAAGATATGTTGTTTTACTCGATAAAGCCCAATTACAGAAGAAGCGTAGTAGGTCACAGTTTAATGAGAAAAGCAAGTAAGTGACATGATGGTTAACAGAGAAACAAAAACATTTCCCGATCGCTATATGCTTGCGGCAAAAATTAAAAAGGGCAAAGATAAAGAGGAATTTAAAATTTGAGATTTTTTAGATACTCTGTTTCTACTGGTCACATTAGTTTACACTATTTTGATAAATATTATTACTGCTTTTCTGAGCCTACTATTTTATCGCCCATTTTCTTAGAGTTCTTCTTGTCTAGCTTGATCAAAGGTTCTTTCCAAATTGATAGACAAAATACACTAAGTACGATCTTTTGGTCATCAATTATGTTCCAACCCATTCTGGAACCGATCGAATCGCGCCTAGTGAACTTAGTCCTTGAGTATTGGCTCCCTTTCTCTGTTAATCATCTTAATAACCTTCTGACGTCTTTCTATTATTGCCTCAGATTTTCCCATCTTCGCTATGTGTACCGCCTTTTTTTCTTCCTTCTCTTTTATGTTGTCACTCTTATTTTCTAACAACTCCCAGAATCTGGTCTGGTTTTTGTATCGTGTCGTAATTTTTGCTGATATTGTTTTTAGCTTTGCATTGCTTCGGCATGCGTACGCGCATCGTTCGTAGCAATTTCTCTATTTTTACACTTTTGTACATGTTCTGGCTTGTTTCTTCCTTTCCAACGTTCTTTAGACCAACCTTGATCTTTCTAACCGTATATTTTAGTTTGGTCTGCTATTGCTCCTAAGCTGCATATTTTGACACGATCCTTTAATTCAAATATTGGTTTCAATTTACTTTCTATATTTTTGTCTGTTTATGTATTTTTTAACTATAATGCTTGTTACTTAATAAAATTCGTTTTTTACGTGTTGCTGTAGCCTCAGTCTCAACTTCTTCTCCGAGTCTACATAGGTACTGTTTACTGTACATATAGTAATCGGTAAATGTTTTTGTTTTTCTGTTAACCATCACGTCACTTACTTGCTTTTCTTATTAAACTGTGATCTACTACGCTTCTTCTGTAATTGAGCTCTATCAAGTAAAGCAACTGATATCTTTTTGATGGAAATAGATGTTTATCATTTCTAGAATGTTCAGAAGGTAATATTCCATTAATTTTATACAAGTATTATTTATCTTATCACTTTAGAATTCATATGACCAGCAACAACAGTATTAATTTTCTCAGGTATCAAGTTCTATTCAATTTCTCAATACGTAACCATTTGGTACCGTCCATGATAATTTTGTTATATCACATCTTTATTCGTTCAAAAAAATAATTCATTCCTACTTTGAGCACATAACGTTTAAGTTAAAATTAAGTTATAAATCCGCTACTAATGTACATTAATATATCGATGATACGCTATAGAGCCCAACGCAATTGTTGCAAAATTTCGGGCTCAATAACGTCATGTTGATCTATTCGTATATATTGTTTATAAGATTCGATCAGGACGCCCCGTATATGGTCGTTCCCGGAACTATTTTGTCTCTTTAGTTATGGGAATAATACGCTTTGGAGCCCCCCGCGAAATTTGTAGCTTTCATAGAAATAACAAATAGTCTACTGACTATTATTATTTCTAGCCATTTAAAGCTGAGATACGCCTCGATACGTTGTTGAGCGCGGCCCCGGGCGCAATATGTAATATGTAACATTTAAAAAAACAAAAAAACGGGTGATACTTACCGTCTAAAATGAGACTACTGCATATAGAATTTTTTATTGGTTGAAGAATATTTCGAACTCATCTATTATACCTGAATCTATACATTCACTGGAGAAAACGATCTATTATTACTGAATTTTTTCAGCTGTTCAAAGATATGAATTTAAAGAACTCGAGTAGCATAGTAAGCAGTTCACCGTAATTGCCTTAACTCCTGTAACGTCTCATGAATACTAAACTCAAGCTGCTTTCAGTAAAATTATTAATATTTTGATCCACATTGTTTAATTTAAGCGGAAATAGAACTAACAAAATTAAAAAAATATGTATGTAGGAATTGTTATAAAATCAGTGTTGTTTGTATAGCCGAACTTTCTATTCCTAATATTAAATTTAATGTCTTCAATTAATATACTTAGTTCGTGTGTTTCAAGTTCACCTAAGATTTTACCGTTTAAAAGCAAACAACCAGATTGCAACCTTTTATTTTAATATTTATTAAACATCACAAGAACAGCATTTGCTAGGCAACCTCGTCTGCACGTCTGTTGAATGTGGTAGACTACATCAACCATACAGTATTTATAAACTGTGGCTCAAAAGGTTATTGTTTAGAGGCATGTACACTTTTATTTGCCATTTGTAAAACCTTAATATTTTCTTACATCTATAAAGTAGGTAACAGCAATTAGATACGTCAACACATATTAAATGCATTCTTGTATTCTTGTACTCTTGATTTTTTAAAGTGATTTAAGTGATAATATTTAAAAGTGCAATGCGTGTATACATTTATTTATTTGTATAAGTATACGACTATTTTTAATCATATGTAGCGTCTTATAGTAAAAACTACCACCTCGAAGTAGGCATATCTATAGGTAATCTTAAAATAAAGGTATGGAGGTGACGTATAGATTATGATCTTGTCTTTCATATTAAGCCAATTAGCACCTATTAGTCTATGACCCACGTAATCATATTAACACAAAACATGCAAGTCCTATAGTCACGCCTGTCATCAACACTTCAGTAGGCCATTTCTCACACCTATTGACTTAAACATGAACATCCTATAGTAGAATTAAGGTTCATTAGAACCCTTTAACTATTCTAATACACACTCATTATTAAAATAGATCTACTCAGATCGCAGTCACTAAAGGCACTTGTGCCATGGCCAATCTATAATAATAATAATATTTAATAATAATGATAATATTTTATTTGCTCATCGAAGATACCATTTACTGGACAAAGTAATACATAATGTATCAGATAGCTAAACATACACACAATGAATTAAGTACAATATAACACCAGTACAATACAAATAGAAAGCAAAATACATATTATTTTTTACAAGTATCTACTGTCCTGCCGCTATAAAGTAACATACCTAATGGGGAAGAATTAATATCTATAACATTGTCAGTAGCCACATTGTTATATTTGAAACGCATTATGTTTGTATTTCTACCTGGGCAGTGGAATTTGTTGTGGTTACGTGCGGAATATTGTGGCACAAGGAAAGATACGTTGGTTGAAAGCTGCTGAATGTCAGTAATACCGTGAAGTAGGTGGTACAAAAATTTGAGATGTGGTTTATTACGTTGAACTTCAAGGGAATCAAGCTTAAAGATAGATAAAAGGGTGGCGTGATCAAATTATTGCAGGGGATAAGTGCCAAAGCACCGAAATTGAAGGTAAAAATTCTCGCTAAACATTCTCAAACAATGAATTTGGCCAGATGACAGCAGCATATTCGAGTTTTGACCGTACAAAAGCGAAGTGTGTTTCTGATTATAAAACCAATACTCTCGAATGCAAAGAATGTTATGAATTCTATGTGCTTAGTAAATGTTAATTCAGAATCAAAAATAACATCCAAATCTCTAAAGGAGGTTGAGCGAGGTATAAAGTCTTCCTCATATAGATAATCGTAGATTGCGAGAGAAAGACATTTTGATATATTAATGGTTCAGTTATTATGCAAGAACCAAGTATGTAAAATACTTATTTGAATTTGTAGATCGATCAAATCAGCTACAGTATTTACTCTAATGTATAGTTTCAAATCACCAACAAAGAGCAAGTCATTACAACGAAGTTCAATAATAAGTACACAACATTTTTATTTTTATATTGAGTTAATAGACAGTTTATCAACTAGAAATTTATTGTTTGGATATTTAAATATAAATAGCATTTTGTTTTTAATAAAAAGCCCCTTCATTTTTATATAAATTATAAAACTAATTCGTAAGTTACCAAAAAGACTGCAGGTAAGTAGACATATTTTTACATTACAAACTCCGGATCTACTTTACCATTTTGATATTTACAATTAGGGTGACCTGAACATCACATTATTTACCAAAATTGTCATTACATAAAAATAGAACTAACTTTATTTATTACTTTCCACATACTGCCTCTATGCCTTTCTGTACACAAATATTTCCCAAAGTCCTTTACCTTTATATGACATCGTTGATTTGCAAAATGGAGACCATGTACAGGCGAATGTAATGCTGGTGGCTTACTGTTAGGTCATTCTGGCCAATAGTTTTGCAAAAAGCGTGTACTGGTGTGACAGTACGATTCGGTAGACATCTTATGACCGGTTCGAACTGTTATAGACAACACAATGGATTAGCAATTAGTTTCTTAACTAGTAGGTGGATTGGTAAAATTCCTTTTCAGCAAAGATAGATAGTATAGATAGTATAGATGCCGATCGCATTCCTAAGAGACTGCAAGGTAAGAGATTCCAGGACCTCAATCCCGACAGAAACCCGTAAAATTTGTGAAATTTCTTTTTCAGAGCATGTCGAAAGGTATTAGTAAAATTTTTAGTAGTCAAGGTATGAACATGTTTGTGTTTCAGTTTGCGAAATACACTCAAAACCTTTCTTGGCAATCCGAAAGATAAATCGGAGATGAAGAAAAGATCGGGAATTTATAAAATTGCATGTAGTGTACCAAAGGTTAGAATCGTGAGGTGTAGCACAACATAAGCGAAACTGCGCATAATATCAAATTAGAAAACCTCAAATTGATTAACGACGTAACTTCCCCGCGGGAATTAGACGCTTAGGAAACTGTTTACCTGAAAAGGAACACAAATTTAATAAATAAACAGAACGGACCGCTGTCCTATTTAGATTTTTTAGATTTATTAGGGTAAGGCGAGCACATGGCCTATGTTTCGTGCTACAATGACAAATCTCAAATTTTCTATATTTTTCGGATGTCTTTGTTTTAATAATTTTTTAACGTTCCATTTTTCCTTCTGAAGAGTAATGATAAAACAAACATGAGAATTGGAGTGTTTTTCTCACATCATTTGCACACATCCTCGAAACAGTTGTTCCGGACAGATTAATTAAAGTTATGTGGTGCAGAGTGTGCCGATACTTTAATGTTGCTTACCATATGTTGTATAGATCATGACTGACAATGAATTCAAGAAAAACAAAACCCGGACGGATTTTGAAAATCTACCAGGATTAATCCGGACAGTGATGAACTGAGGAATTATTTGATCACCCTTCATATCATTTTCATTATTTCCAAATTATGTATATTAATTTGAACTTAACACATTTAAATAGCATACAATTAGTTAGATTTAATTATTTATGTATTATAAGCCGTAAAATTTATATTTGTGTTGCACTCCTGTATGGTTGCGTTATCTTTAGGTTCACTCATAAATCATATGTATTTTATTATGTAATCCATTTTGTAAATAGCTACTTAGGCTTAAAATATTGAATCAAGACCAGCAATATTAATATGTTCTGTTTACTTTTGTCATGAGGTCTAAACAAGTCAAATCCAGAACCCACTTAAATGCAATATCCAAATGCAAGATTCGCGTTAACTGTAAAATATCCGTGTTACTTGCAATGTCAAACATATGCTTCATCTCCTATATAATGTATTTAGAAAAAATATATGGTGCTATTTAAAGAAATTAGGTTTCTGGTGTTTGTATTTGGTAAAGTTTGATGTTCAATACTGAACTCCTTGCGTGTTGTAATACTATGTAGATGGAGCCAAGCCTGCAATTTAATTTTGTAAAAATTTACGTTAACATGTATTGGCATTTCGAAGTTTTTCAAGGAAGCAAATGTATTTAAAGTTAGGCAATCGAGGATAAAATCCATATTATATAAGTTTATATCTAGACGACGAAACCAAACGCAGAATAATATTGAGGTTGTTCCATTTAAAATAACAAAGTGGATGGTTAGGTGCTTATCAGTCACCCTGTATGCACGTAAATACTTTTAAAATATATCTCATGATGATTACATGATTACATTATCTGAAAAGGTTGACCTTCTACCTTTTAGACATAATTCTACAATTCTAGAATATTTGGACACCTGTACTTTACTTATTTTAATAAAGCCTTTTGTGTAGTCCCCTAATTTCACAGAGTAGCATAGTTAAAGTGCTAAAGTGTTAAAGTATTTTTTAGTTTAAAATTACGTTTTCCTTCCAGAACTGTTTTCTACTATAATAAATAGAATATTAATATGAATACCTAGCATATAAAAAATATACCATCTATGCCTATATATGAAGAAATAGCTAAAATTGAATATATAGTTCTTCGTATTTATTCTGTTCTTTGGAAACGTTTTGATATATGTATTGATCAAGAACCCGGCCTAAATGTTTCGTGCTAATTATAGTATTTCATTTGCTATAGTGAATACTTGTCTGAATAACTAATAAATTATAGTCATCTTCCTTCATTGTTTGCAAGGACGATAAATTTTATTCCACCTGTCTATGTAGGGTATTGATTCGACACGCAAATTTTAGACATAAGTAATAAACATTACAATTTTACAATTAAATGTAAAGAAGAAAAAAGTTGGATGGCCTGAATCTTTCAATCCTCTGTAGGAAGCAACATAGATCATTCGGAGGGCTGGCTTCCTAATGTATCCTTGGATTCTAAACTGAGGCGGAATTACATTTTCAAAAACGATCGATAAATGTAAGAAAATCTAAATAACATGGGAACACATGGAGACTTAAATTACACTCTGCTGTGGTAAAACATCTTACGGCTGCTTGGTTTGATGGGTTGGAATTAGACCGAATCAAACGAGAAAAAAACTTTCGATAAAGTCTCTGGGGGCAGCACTTTTGAATATATAGAAGGCTTTTAACTCTGTCTGGCACGATTTAGTTTAATTTACAAACTTGTTCGACTGGGAATAAATCTAAACGTTGTGGGGTTCGTTTGAAACTTTTGCGGAATACCTAGTTCTTTATTCAAATGGGTGCTGTGAGGCCATCTATCAGAGCGATTGTTGCAAAGGTACTACACGGCTCGTTCCTTAGACCAGAACTATTTATACTGTTCATTCACCATATTCCAAAGACGCAGACAGCTTGTTACATGTGCAGATGATATACTCGTATGCTCACAGCGTAATTTACCAAATTACGAGGAAATGACGTGGAATAGGCACATTACTAATATCCAAAGAAAGTTCCATATGGTAAAGGATTTACTTGTACTATTATTAAGAACGAGGAGTGAGCTCTGATCCAAATTGCTCTTATACACATCAAATTTAAGGTCCCAACGCGTATGCGGCGATTGCATGGTCCACTATTGCTCAAAGGAAGATTAAGGTGCTTGGAAGTGAGTAAAATAAGATATTACGAACCACAACACAGACACAGTCAGAATTTGATAAAATCTGTGAAGCCCCTCCATCAAATCCATCCTCGAGAAACTCTGGGACTAAGCCTGGGAAAGAGCTACAGCGTTAAACTATCCCTCGACATGGATTGTGGTCGAGGTTATCCACGCCGCCCTGTACGACGATTGTCCGGTTCAAAGATAGAGTACACCGAATGAGCATCTGTAACAAATGAGAAAATGAGAAGAATTAAGCAGAAAGTGCCGATAAAAGAAGTTGTCTAACCAACACCTTACATCAGGAGGGCACCTCATCCACCATCGTAATTTGTGAGAGCCCTAGGAGGACAGAAAGGTCAAAAGACTTGGTCCAATCCTGAAAATAAAAGAAAGATTTTTATCTTGAATGTAACCAAATATGTTGTTCCTATAAGCATTACATTTATATAATTTAACCAAATGTATGATTGCAACAGTTTCGAATTCTTAGGTTAGGGCAGTGTTTTACTTGAAGGAACAAACTCTTCTGTTAATTTATTATTCAATCAAATGTTCATTTATTTAATTATTAATATATATATATATATATATATATATATATATATATATAATATATATTATATTATAATTATTCAATCAAAAACATCCCACACTAATAAATATTTTAACTAAATAGTTTCATTGAATATACATTTTTTTGATATAGTAGGAGCAATGAAACAAGTTATCCCAGCGGGTGAAAGACAAAATTAACTACTACGTGCTTGATATGTATGGATGCAGTCTAGTGTACGCTTTTACATAAACATAATCTTTAGTTTAACGAAACGGCCTTAAATGAGGTTTCGTCGAAAGTTTCTTGTTAACGGAAAATAACGGTTAGTCAAACCGGAAGATGATATGGACAAGATTTGGGATGTTAGGAAATTTTTAACGAAAACATAGTTACCGCAAGAAATCACTATAAGATTTCACGGACTTTCATAGTATTGGCTGCTCTCCATAGTTAATGCGCGAATTCGTATATCATCTAGCCCAATAACTAGCATAATTTCGTTGTTGTCGTGTTCAGAAGATGATAATTAGGTAATATCAACGTTATCACTCTACCAGAACGTATGACATTTGATACTTCTAAGTAGAAATTTTAATCCGAGGGATATATGATTTAGAAACGAAGAAAAGAAATTAATACATTTGTAACACACTATCGGCAAGGTACTTAGAAAGGCGCATTGGCACACTTCTCGGCGCAGCAACAGTGAAAACATCATAACTAAACTGGTCGGTTTTTTTCGAAATCGTTTCACTTTTTAAATTATTCTAGTCCCATCTCATCGATATGTAAGAGCTTAGAAGTATAGGTATAACATAAAAATACCTTGATAGGGTAGGCGATTGAATCGCTCTGAAATGGGACTAATTGTGTTCTGTACATAATTACAAGAATCCAGATTTTTAAACACCAAAAATATGAACAAAATGCATGATAAATGTTAAAAAATGCACTTGAAACCATCTAAAAAAAGCAATGTACAGCGAAGGAAAGGCATCATAAAAATAATTGATTTCTTAAATATTATCTTAATATAGTATAGTGTAATAATAATGAATAATAATAATTGCATTATTGTATTAGGTACAATGCATTGTACTACCGGAGAAACGTTTTTATATTGGCTTCCTGGTTGCATATTAATAGTTTTTCTATCTGTCAGATAAAATATTTTTGTAAACACAAAACGTTCGCTCGATGTCACATGACGTGAATGGAGCATATTTTAAACCGTATAAAGCACATTTGACTGACAGATTAGTGTCAGCTGAACCACCCGAATGGATTTTTACTACTTCTATGAGTATATTTGGATCACGATTTTTGTTAATAACATTTGAAATGTTGCCGGAAACACTCTGGATAGTTCTTTTTACCCGGCCGAAAATTTTTAGAAGTCCAGCAATGTTGATACCAACTTTTCTCAATTTCTTTAATAAAGCTAAACTGTTTTCAGCTTCTTTGTAATTGAAAGTATTTTGAAATTTCTGAATGCACATAGAATTATTTCCTTCAAAACCGTCAATAACCTGCAAGATATTTATAGAGCATAAAGAAACAAGATGTACCTACGTACTTCTTTCACTGCTTCGAAATTTTTTGCATAAAAATCATTATCCACTTCGAACCTTTTATTTAGTTTTGCCTACTCATAAATTGTTTTTTTTTTTTAGTGACCACATGAACCACATGAAAGTACCCTTCTTTTGCATGAGAATCGTCTCTGCTTATGTTGCTTAATCTGCTTTATTCTACCACCAAGAGAAATTAGAATGCTTAGCTTATTGGTAGTCGGCAAGATTAAAACAAAAGTGTTTAATCCTACTGATTGAATATGAAGCGACCTAGCAATGTTAAAACCATAACCCTAGATTTAAAAATTTGGCGAGATTATTCCATAGAGTAATAAATATGGGAAACCATAGGTACCAAAAGTTCAACAAAAACTGCAATAAAAATATTATAAAAACATGACAAGTCCTGGGAAATAAGTACTAAATGACACAAAATTTTTTACTTACAATAAAGAAATATTGCAAACAAATGCCTGAAAATTTTATACGTTTATAAAAATCATAAACAGATATAATGTATATTTTTAAATATTGCCTAAGTATAGGGGAATTTGTATTGCAAAACACATGGGCTATTATTTAAAATTTAAAATAAAATATTTAAAATAACATTATAAACGCAAAACATTGATCCCCTTTATATTATATTATAATAAACTGCTGTACTTAAAGTCCCCATTTCGCCGTTTCAATATAATAATTTTTTCGGCAAACATATGAATCGTTCGATTGTTTATTTATACATTGCATTCTATATGAAATTACTAGATTACTACATATACCTATAAAGCAAATTCGTTATTTCATAAATACGTATAACGGAAATTATTTATTATACATAAACAACATTTTCCCTAATACAAAATATAACACTGAAAAGGGCAGGCTAATTATTGCTATATGATATAAAAGTTTACTTTGTATCCCATATGTAGTACCAAACATATGGGCTTGGGAAATATTTTCATTTTCCCAGACGTTGAAGATTTTGGACCAATATTAAATGATGACGTCATATGTGTTTTAGGAAAGCCAAATCAGGAGAAGACAACGTGTTTTCCATTAGTTAAAAATGTAGGCATTTTGATGTTCATTTAATGATTTTTTAGTTTTGAGTTTATTTGTTATAACCGAATTTTATGTTTTTCAAATATAGATAATCACGTTTTAGTTTCTAATATTGAATAAATGTTCGTTTGTTGTAGTTGAACACAATAATAGATGATGAAGTCGAAATGTGATTATTTCTCCATTAATTTGAAATATCCCTCATTGTTTTCATCTCTGTAGATATCGTTGCTCAATAGTCTTTGAAAAAACTGTTATAATTTGTGTCCATTAGGTTTTTAATAAACCACTTGAACATATTCAAACAAAGAAAACAACAAAATATGTATTTTCCAAATATATTACTTCGTATTTGATTCCTCAATATTACGTTTTTGGTAGAATCCATCCCATTTCGCGATTTTAATTCGAGATAACGACTTAATCACAGGTGTGGTACAAGTGTGGGGACATTTTTATTTTAATGAAAATAATAATATCAATTTTGGAAACTTCTAAATTTTGGAAATGTTTAGAGCGATATTGTATTGAAAAAAATATAAATATGTTAAAAATATATTTTTATTGGTAACGATAGTAGGCGTTTATAACAGCAACTAATTTGTGGACATCACAGAGGTGAGAAATGCCACTTTGTAACCTAATGAAAATGCTAAAAAGCTAAAGTATTTAAACGTTATGTTTATTATGCATCAATAATATATTTCAGAAATGTTAAGAATAAACAAACTAATAAACAACCCATATGGTGTACCCTTTCACATCAAATATTGCTATAAAATGCTTTATGACATACCGAAACTTTCATGCGGGATATATCGCCGTGCGAAATCGGTTGACCGCAAGAAACGCCGCGAAGAAATTGTGAACCGAACTAGTACAAACTTTACGTCCTTAAAAAGAAATAAAGAATAATATTTGACTTTCCTTTATTTACCCCTACAATCAGAGGACTACTAGTATCGATATTTTAAATACAAAGTTGACTTGTTTTGCTATAATCTCACTAATCTAAAACAAATAGATAAATAATGAACAGTATTAAACCGAAGTGGAGTTTTCGGTTTCTATCGCCGTTAATGTTTCGTACTCACAAAATACGACTACAAGGCATATTTCAGTATGCCATCCTCGAAACAACCAAACTCGATTGGATCCCCGTCGGCAAGGGTGAAAAAAAAAAACTGACCGGATGTGGAGTTTTTGATTTCTAGCGCCGTCAATGCTTCGTGTTCACAAAAATTCTCCTTCCTTGCTTACGGATGCACAGTACCCAGGACGTCTCTAAGATTTTAAGTTTAGATTTCGGGTGCGCAAAGATAATCTTACACTTCCTTCTGGTGTCGCATTTTTTTATCGTATGACATCTTTACTTCTCCGGGAATAAGTTCACTTTCAGATGTTACTAGAAGGGGATGCTGATTCCGAGTAACTTTCGTTGAATGTTACATTTCATGACATGTATTATAGACGGTTTTCAAGTTTTCGTTCAAAACAAAAGCATATTTGGCGGATATCAATGTCTTGCAGACGTATTTTGTGAACACGAAGGATTAACGGTTTTAGAAATTAAAAACTCCACTTCCCGTCAGTATTTATTTATTTTCTCCCTCGCCGACAGCGATCCGATCGAGTTTGGTGGTAGGGTTGTTTCGAGGATGACGTACCGAAATATCGCGCAAATGCTAATAAAGCTGACAACATGTTCAACAAAACGTCGCAGTAAAGAAAAGAAGAAAA
The DNA here is from genome assembly GCA_902654985.2 of Oryctes borbonicus. Classification (NCBI taxonomy): domain Eukaryota; kingdom Metazoa; phylum Arthropoda; class Insecta; order Coleoptera; family Scarabaeidae; genus Oryctes; species Oryctes borbonicus. Next base: position 362,395 of record LR736895.1, on the reverse strand, counting down.
AAGAAGCATAAAACACTTGTTTCTGTTTTTTTTCTTTCTAAAACGATCTGAAACCCAAAAAAACAACTATCAATACTTAAATACAAAGGTCAACAAAAAGAATAATAAGATGAATAGATTAATTAAAACGAAAATTTCGTTTATCATAGTATAAATATTTCAAAGTAAATAATATAATTTCTCCTGTATCATTTTCATGAATTTTTAATTTAGAGTGGCAGATACGAACAATGAGAAGTACTCTAGCGTAACCATCGGTTGTAGGATCCTAGAGTTTCTAAAAGTTGCCGTGCTTTATTCACTACGTTTTGTTCAGATGTATTCGATTCAGCCCTGACCATTTTTAGCAGCGTATATGCATTCAGATCTGTAGAGATATATGCAAACATGTTTAATAAAAGTTGTACCTCTCACTCAAAACTACGCTTTAACGCCAACAACTCTGTCCCTTTCAATATATCACCACGATAAATAATCTATGCATTTCATTCGTTCACAACATGATAAAGGAAAATGGAAAATATTCAGGGCGTTTCTTGCGGAGTCGACAAGTAGTACAGATTTAAATAAAAAATATTTTTGTGTACCTTTTCTGCGTTTTATTAAATTAAATTATCCTTTCCTCTGGTGGGTACATCTATATTTAGATATTCTACTGAAAAAAATATTCTTTGCAAATGCAACTTGCAATTGTGCATAATTTTTATAACAAAGCTTCCACAACGCGAAGGTCCCAATACCAAATGCATGAAAGCTCTCCTGCTCTTCATTTTAGGAGCACACAATAATAAAAATGTTTTGTCCAGAATTTTTTTTTTTCTATTAATTTATAGGGTACTCTATTTAGAAACTATAAATAATTTACGTTAGCTCGAAAATGCGATGCGGAATTCCCCTTTCTTTTTCTGCACATAGCATTATAATTAACGAAGGAAACACTACAACATTAGTAATTTGATTGACAATAATAAAGTTGGCAATGGTGCGCTGATAACTATGAAAAATCTATAGAATAATGTTTATGAAAAAGTATAAAATTTGCAATGTTATTATCAGAATAGGGTTTTTGATTTGAATTAGGACACACTAAAAAAAGATTACAAACTGCTATAATTAGCGTGTTTCTATCTGAAACAATAAGTGGAATTTCGATGTACCGTGAGTTAGCTCAAATATGCGACATGGAAAGTTATTGTTTTATAAATATTCTTGTGTTTCGAATTTAAAATTGCATGGCTTTAGTAATATAATAGTTAGGAAATGTCTGATACATTCATAAGTAAGTACAAAATCATCAACTTAGAGGCAAGTATTTTGCATATAACCTGTTACATTATCATTACCTACAGAAAAAAGATTAAAATTACTGTGATTTAACTAGCCATTTAATATTTTATGTATTTCCTTATCTTACCGTTTCTTCTACAAGTGCCCAAGAATTTAACAATCCCTGATCGTAATAAGAAAGCTGTAATCATGCAATTTTATGCAGAAACATCATAATAAATTATCCTGGAAAAATGTAACTGATGCAGGTATGCGTAGGAAGTCAAAAGAGCAGCGCAGACTACTATATGAATACGGAACTTGTGAGATAAAGTTTATTCGGGTGTATCAAATTTAAGTATATACATTACGTAACATATCACATCTCATTATGGCGCCAATATGTTGAATAACATCACACAAGGTGCTCGGAGTCGAATTTAATGTATTTAAATAAATTAACGTGTTAAATCGAACAAGATAAATACCCAGGTGTCTGTAATTTGGGATAGGCCCAACACTTTCAACAATTTGAAGTCCGTAAAGTTCCACGTTTGTCAATTACATGTACATATGTATATGAGAGCGTTTTGTTTTTCTTATTCCTTACTGATGCCTTTTACTTGGTCGCAACGTGCGGTAGTCGTGATTTTTTTATGGACTAATTATTGCGGGGCGTGAACTAAAAATGTTTTATCGTCTTCCGATTTCCAAGTGAAAGGTTTACATTTCGATGTTAAAATGGCCAAAAATTTATCCTCGTACGCGTAATAACGTAATAAGGTTTTATACAAAATATAAGCTCAAATTTCGTAAAAGGCTCAGCATAAACGCCATTGCATGAAGAATTTAAAATTATCTAAAAATCTTAAATACGGTTCCGGAAACCAAAAATTCTTTTCAGTAGGTAGTTAATTATATTTAAAAAACGTTTGATATGATTTAAAGGATATACAGTATAAAAGAATATAAAGTACAAGAATATACAGAAGAAAGAACACTATAAACAGAGTGTCAATCTTTAGAATTGTAATCATGTAAATAATAGAACGTCAATAGTTTCAGATAACGCAGTAGACACTAATATATCTTTCTATCTAGCTTTTAAGAACATTTATAGATATACAAGGTAATCGACCAATAGCGAACCACGGACTTATTTTTTTATTTATATATAAATTTGTCAGAGATTAGAAAAAAAATTAATTAATATAAAATTAAAAATAATTAAATTTTAAAGAACATGTTAAAATGATACCCTGGCCGAGGTTCTTTTATATAGATGAGAAGGTAAAGTATTTTGATGAGAGTATTATGTCACTCATTACTACATTTTAAGTAATATCAAAATAACTATGGTTGACGGAGAACTTAAAGTTATGACGCTTACAATGAATACAAGACTTGGATGTTGAGATTATTACAAAAATTTTGGAGTTTACTAACACTGCAGTAAAAGATGAAAAACGCACGCATTATGAGTACACATTAAATAATAGAAATCCTAGAACCTTTTGGAAAGAATTGAATGCCCTTAATATTAAATCTAATAGAAACAATGAAATAGCAGAACATCTTCAGAATGTTGAAGAAATTAACAGTTTTTTGTTGGTTAAAGAAAAGGTATCGAGACGTAGTTTGCGCCGACATCTTAAGTTTTTAATTCTTTACTTTTCCGCGTGAAAAGAACCATATCGATCTATTTAAAACTTTTGTGAAAAGCCGCTTTATTTGCTACAAAGTCAGATAACGTCCTTTAGTAGTGACGGTACAATTCATAAGACCTAGACCAAAACTGCATTTGGTAGTTCAAATAAACGAGACCAAGATCATTAAAATTGACTAAGCTTAACATGAGTATCAGTATTTATTCAAAAAAGCAATTGACGTCTCTCCCACCACATTAGTTTAGAAGGTACGACAAGATGTTTAACGCAAAGGAAAGGGAATTGGGTAGGAAACAAAATGCACAACTCTTGATTAGATAAAACACAATGAAAAACTAATGTTGTTTTTACTAAAAAGATTTTACCAGAAAGCTCTGTGATTACTAGTTTTTGAGATACAGATTTGGCCACCCAGCACGACTGCAGATTCTTAGAAACATTGTGCAGTTGTCAATTTGAAGACTCCGTAATATCTATGTAATTGCACCACTTTCCATATTAATGTACATCATTTAAATTTGCAGTACTGTGAGACTATTGCCACGGTAGTAAACTATAATCTGTACATACTATACATAGGTAGATTAATTAGCAAAAAGGTCAATCATTTTCTTTCCAACAGAACGGTCGAAGAGATTCTTTTTTTATATAATATGGCTCACATTTGTTCAGAGCATTAAACATACTTACAGAACCCTTTTCATAACGTTGTAGCCCACGTCGAATTGCTTTAAAAAGCTTCGACCTTGTCGCCGCGTGCAAGTTCTTTTACAGACTCATCCCAATCATTTTCCATCATCATCGTTTTGTTGCTGTTTCGGCTCGGTGTTTATAAGTTACAATCTTCAGAATGTCCTGAATCAGTTAGATTGTATATCAACAACAAGGGAATCTTCAAGTGCATGTTCATGTTGCTATCAATATAACCGGGCCAACCAATATATAATTTCGTATGTCAGAAACTCATCTTCTTGATGCCAAGCTTCTGAAACTTTATAGGATATAGCTTTTGCGAGCAATACTTAATATTAGCTTCACTTACTTCATGGGCCCATGCTTATGTACACTTAGAAATGCATTCTCATAGGTTAATTGTCTAATCGCTAGCGATAGAGTTGCTATTTTCATTCATAATTTTCACCCACGCCCTATTGCGATAATGAAATTTTATATTTGTTATTGTTCTCTGGTCCATGGATTGAAGTTTCGCCGTTATCTTTGAAGGAAAATAGAAAAGCTGCGTGCTTTTCAAGTTGCTTGCATGAAAGTTTCGATGTCCAAGAGATTCGGCGAATTTCAAAGCTTGTTATTGTTAAATTAAAAGACCTGATACCGGAACCGCTTGATCAGCGTCTTCGAAAACGCACATTTTAACCCGTTTTCTTTCACGACCTACATAATCGCTTTTAAAATTGAATCGTTATTTGATGATATAAACCGCTTGGCGGGATACTGAATTTTTCCTCAACGTCTTTTTTCTTAATGCTTTTATCCAAGCTTTCTAGTACTTTAAGTTTGTCGTTAATATTTAAAAACTTTCGTTTCAACATTTTCGTAGTTGTTAAACAAGCTACCACTTCGAAGTGCAACCCGCACTTTTATTTGATTTTTAGGAACCAAATAAAAGTTACTGACTCTAATTCCATTTTCTAACCTAATAATTCCTAGAACTAGTACAAAACTCGCTATATGGAAATCTGAAGTTTGTCATTGGGAAGTAATTTTGCAAACAATTTCGCTTCAAATGCAAACGAAAAAGAAATGTAAATATGGAAATTCGTTATTTGGAAGTTTCAGTATACTTATTTCCAGCAGCATGTATGGTAAATATACCTATTTCTAAACGCCTTTGAAATGGTACCGTATATTTTTTCTGTACCCACCGAACTGAAAATGCCAATCCTCAATTTGAATATTGCGTCCAAGTGGTTTCTAGTGTTAATATTGTTTAGCTAGATACCAGAGCGCTCATGCGCTCACCATTTCTGCACTAGCACTCCAAGAACCGTTTGAGAGATGGATTGTATCCAGTTTTTGTCGCTGCTTTCTGGATAGCAGGCATGTATCTTTTGGCACCAGATGGCGCTATGAGATGTATTTCTTGTTGTTTCGAGGGGTAGTGATGTATGTAAATCCAAAGGCAAATAACGGTGTGAAGTAGAAAAGCACTCGAAGCGACGATGATAACGCCGAATAGGCAGAAACATTAGCTAATGTTTTCTCTCCTTACTTTTGCCGTAAATGATTTCATCAATTCCATGAGATTCAAGATTAGCATTATTTTGATTATTGTTTCTAGGCAATTTTCTAAGTGAGGTTAAACCAAATCCAACGAATAAAAAGCCTGCTCCGTCGGAATATAGAGTAAAGTAGAAAAACCTATTGTATTCATTGAAGAAAGAGACACAGTAATGCAGCGAATGTTTGTAAAATGAAGCCTACACTTATGGAAGGGCAATAGCGCGATTATTTCGGATGTTACAAAAATAAATGCCGAATTTGTATATTTATAAATAATGTTTAATGTCTCGTGCAAAAACAAGTAATACAATGAAAGACTTTTGCATGACACAAACAAGGTCCGATAATGGGCTCGGCTATCTTCTCAAAAAACGATTGGAATTGCTCTAAATTTTGAAGGTATCATTTAAGTTTGTCGCCGCAGTTAAACCGCAACGCGATAGGCGGTACATACGTTAGACGAGATTCAATCGATGCGAAATAACCATTCTGGCAATATTCCCGCCGAGATCGCATTTTATAACTCGCAGAGCAAAGCATGCGGACAATAACCTACTGGAAAGGAGACGAATATGCTTCGTCCGCCCCAGGCCTGTAACCAGTACAAGACCTAAAAGTTTTACATGGCCGCACGGCATAATTTGAACAGTATTAAACTGATTTTTATATTGGATGTGTTGTGATGCTTGTACATTACATTAATTTGGGTACGAAGGTAGAAAATAGAAAGATACATCGCATCACGGGGTCTTACATGTGGTCTTATTCGACTTAATTATAATTTAATTTGTATCAAATAATACAAATTTCGTTGTTACAAGATTTCATAAACTGGGTAAGTTCGAAGCATGCCAAGTCAAGGATGTGTTATCAGCAAAGAGGGTTGTATGCCATAGTAAGTTTAGTAGCGCTAAGTCGTTAATAAATAAAAGAACCAAGGTTGACCTGAACATTAGGTATACCACACACGATGCGATTGGCACCACACACAATCCTAACAAGGCCACATTATTTGCAAAAAGAAACTTACTGACTGCGATCCGTTAGATAGGATCGAAACCAGTCATTAACATGTAATCGAAACACATGTCTTTCAAGCTTTCGAAAAAGGAGCCACTGAGAGGCACAGTCGCAAGCTTTTGACGTCCCCTATTACTATTATTGTATTCTGTAGTAGGTCATAGGCAGTGTCGAAGGTAGATATGCGATCCTTGAAGCCAAACGGACAATCTGAGAGTAATTTTTTAGTCATAAAAAAATTCTTTATGCTGACATTTACAACTTTTGAAATCTTTTGAATAATGTAGACAAGATAGAAATAGGCCCGTGGGTCGACGGAGTATAGCCCTCTACGCCTTTATGAACTGAAACCATTCCTGCAATTCTAAGACCCCAAGAAAACATTCGTTGTTTGACATTTTGAAATGCGTTTCTAATCATCCTTTATATCGTCATCGGTCATTGAAGATATCTTGTACACTTTATCCTTAATATAGCCTCACCAAAAGAAATCGACCTTACTTAATTCAGGTGATTTAGGTGACCAGCGAATTGCGCCCGTGCTTTTCCTATCCATTTATCAGGAAATTGTTCATTAAGTTCGCGCATCGTGATGAGTAGACGGGTGTTAATCGACACGTTTTCTAGTAAAATAGATCGTTAGGAAATGTAAATAAACGTCACTATTTAGTGTTTCTTCAAATAGTTGAGGATTTATAGTAAAAAGAATTGTTATTATTTTAAGAAAATGAAAGAAAAACAAAATATAACATTCATGTCGATTTTAAATCTTTTGAAAAGAAAAGAAGCCGCCACAATCAAGAATCGTTTTTAATTTAATTAAAAAAAAACTAAAAGCTAAAGAAAGTATAGATTTTAATTATTTATTGATTAATTAACAAATCCAATAAATATTCAATAAATAAAACTATTTCATGAAATACCTTTCTCAATGGTAAAAATTAAAACGTCTCGATTTTCTGACAAAATCGGTCATATATCTATTTAAATACCCCATATAACCTAGCACAAATCAGTATTGCTGTAACTGGATAGAGTTCCATGATGGTCTGAATTCAAAAACCAAAACGCAAAAGGTTAAAAAATACATATGAAATTGAGTTGAATTATTTCTTTGAACTAATAATGTGCATAATTTATGCTGACGTAGAGCAAAATACATCGCTCCTAAATTTTCCCATGGACTCCAGAATTTCTATCGTAATTAGATAGTTGTATTTCTCTCAACATACAACTGCTTTGAATAATTTACGTTTTACAAAATTTTATAGAAAATTATCGTTCATAGCAAATTTGTTTATATTTTATTTAATTAACCTACCAAAGATAGAAAGAAACGCTTTTATAGCATATGCTGCCATAATGAAAAAAAAATAACTTTCACCGTTATTAATTTTTGTTTTCATGTTCCAGCAGACATATGTTCAATTGGAATTTCACTCTTGCTACTGCACGTTTCAAGGAAGAATAACCTTCGTGTGTGCACAAGTAAATAATTTGAATGAAAACACCGTAAGAAATACAGCAATCATAATCCGTAAAAGTTTTATTTAATTACAAGGATTCAACTCATAACTTTACGCATTCTAATAGTAAACGCAGTTTAATAACATACAGAAAAGAAAGTGAATGTTGTGGTAAAAATTCCAGAACAATGGCGCAAAATTAAGAAGTTTAAACAATTTAGTGAAGCTTAAGCAAATTAATTTTAAAGCTGTATTTAGAATAATTTATAATGAATGTGTTAACTATACAGTCTACACGATCTTATAAAATAATAGTGTAATAAACATGTAAAACCTTAATTAATGATAAATGAACGCTATATTAGATTTGTTTCTTTTTTTTGTGAGGTGTATTCGGTACTTTTAAATCTATGGAAACAGTTTTAAGAATAAATTTTAGACAATAATCGTGGGATGTAAAATACACTTGAAATTTGTCCAAAACTTAGATTTGTATCACACAACTCAAATTTTTGGAAGTTATTAACAATTTCTAATGTTTACTAAGAAAACGGCTCTGCCTTTTTGTTATTATGATACATTGAAAAACCCATTCGGCTGAGTCATGCCATTTACAAATTATTCCACTAAAACCATTGCTTGAATATTGACAAATAAATATTTAAGTGCAACATAATCATAAAAAGTGTAGTCGAGAAGGCCATGTTTTTTCAATAATTTTTTATCAGATTAATCTTGCTTAAATCATATCAGGAATAAAATATGATTGAAACTCCAATTACGTTTGATGTATTTGATGATAATGATGTAAAAGTTTCTGCTTGAAGCGTAAATTGCTGATATGAAACAAGACATTATTTACTAGTAAAAGTAAAAGAAGCAATTAGCAAGCAAATTGTAAATGCCCAAAGAGTTCTGCTTCGGTTTCAATACAAATCCTTATTCTTCGATTCATCTTGTTAAAGGCGTTATCATGTTAGTTACCTAATCAGGAGAATGTGGAGGAAAATGTGCTACACGGTTATCAAGGTATTCGTGTAAGAGGTTCATTGGTTGTAGTTTGCCATCCTGCAATTGGTTTGGAAAAGGTTACAATAAATTACATATTATGATATCTTTCTGAGTTTACCTTTTCAAAAATAATGGACCGATGAAGCTGTTATTCAAACACCAACCTTTTTAGAATGCAATGGTTTCTGTATCATGATCATATACGCTTGAGAAGAAAAGTTTTATTATTTTCAAACTAATTCCAGCATTTCTTGTGAAAGTTTTTAAATCGACTTTTTAGGTGAACGATATATGCGCCTTCTTACAGCTGCAATAGTTTAACCATGACCCTCCCGATTGCGTTATTTTGTGTTTATTATATTTTCATTCGATGCGGCATTTTACAACAATTTTGGTAACTACCAATTTTCCTTTTATTGCCAAATACAGGAGTTGCAAATTTTTCGCTTATAGGTCTAGCTTCGCGTTCGACAAAGTTTGCAATCGAGTCCTTTGGTTGAAAATGGTTTTCTTTTTAAAAGAGTTTTTCCTATTTCTCTCACTTTACGTGACTTTTACACTAACCTTTCCTACAGTAAGCGCATTATGTAGACATATGAGATAAATTAGGATCGGCCAGCTTTAAGCTCGAGATCCGTTTTAGTACACAAATCGTCGATAGTATGTGAAGCAATTAATAGATACGTTAAATAAGCGGCAAGAACTTTAAGATATATGCAAGAAAGCAATAATTGTTTAACTTAAAACAAACATTCTACTCTTATACGTCATTACATGGAAAAGACCCTTTCATGCCGTTATTATGTCATATATCCATTTGAAGTACATATTTATATTGTATAGGGAGATTCTGTTTAACAATTAACAGAATGAGACGTGACTGGGGGAATTACGTATAATTCTATAAAAGTGACTTTAAACCTACAAATTAAAATCACTATTTAGAATTTCAATAAAGTTAGAATTAAAAATATTTTTTTATTTTAATTAATAATTTAATAGCATCTAATGATTTAAATACGTGCTTCTCATTTTTTTCAGTTTTTAAAATAATTATGAAAAAAACAAGTATAGTTTCAATAATATTTCACACCGCCCCGGTGTGAAAAAAACTGCAAGAGAGCAGTCAGCTTCTCAATGATACTCCAGGGTCCGGTGGCGATCGCAATGCAGGAACAAATTAGAAATATAGAAAAATACACATCGGCCGAAATTGAAATGTCATCAGACATAGATTTCAAACATGTATGTTGTCCTACCACTGAAATATAAGAATGTCGTTGAATATCCAAGAACTATTACATACAAATTTGGCACGTGTAACAGATATTCACACGCAACTCTACCACAGAAGTATTATCTTTTTAAACATTTTTTAAAATATACAAAAAAGCCAAAGCGGTGATATCAAATTTTCTCGTCTCAGATCAAGGCGGTATCGAGAGCACCGCAGGAAATAATCTTAGTCTTAGTGTTTTTTAGCAATAAACAGTTATAAACGTTTCTATATATTGATGCTTCTACATAAAATTTGTTTAAAATAGTACCGTCCTTTTTACTTTTGACCAGTGTTCGGCTGTTTTTGACATAACACTAAACATAAAAACAAATTGCCACACCACAATTTACGAATTGTAAAATATTCGCTACTATTCGGGACGATATAATCAGTTCATTTAAATCGATCTTTTGTTTCAGACAAATATTAGCTCAGAAGAAACATAACTCAAGTGATATAATTTGCAAAAAGAACACTACTGATGTAGAATATTGTAAACGTAAACAGTTAACTGTGCGGTACGAAACGCCTTTCACACAAGTCAAGTGGTGAAAAATTCAATAGCTAAGGTTAACTGCAGATTATAGAGACAGAAGCTCCGAAACTAGACAACTGTGGGTTATTGTTTTGGACTATTGTTTCTAGAACCAGAAAATATGAGCAGCCCCGGAAAAAGGACTGGTATTACGATTTATGACCCTGGCAAAGAAAAAATAACAAGATAACAAGAGCTTTCAAAGACTTAATAAACGCGCTGCTCCTACAGAAGGGAGTGATACAGAAAATCAAGACAAGGACATTAAAAACTTTATCGAAGACCTGGAAGCAAAAATTAAAGAGAAGAACAGGCTGCTCCAAGAGCTGTTAGCCGAAATTAAAAGGACCGAGAAAGTCTATCCATAATAAGACAGCAGGTGAAGAGCGACCAAAATATGGGCAACTCGGCCAATAGAAGGACGAGCCAGAAGGCAAAAGAAGTGATCGGGGAGAGTCAAGAAGGAAAAAAGAAAAGTAAAAAGAATGAAGAGAATACGGTTTTCTTGGGTCACGAAGGAACGGCAAAAGAGAGTGAAGATCGGGACAAGAAGTAGACGAAAGAAGCAAGGAACAGAAAGGCGGAGAACAAATAAGGTATACACAAAAATGGGTCTCAGGATGCGAATCGCTTATCCATTGACTAGATCTTTAAGGGACGGGAGAAAAATCTAGTCAATGGATAAGCGATCCGCATCCTGGTGGAAAGACTCTTTCAGAGGGTTATACGTCCAAAGGAGCAAGCAAGCTACAGCGGTATCCCACTTCAACCTATAAATATGGGAGGGGGAGCCAGGAAGTAACTACAATCATTGCCCTAGGGCAGAAAACGCAGAAGATAGAAAGGAATACAAAGAAAATATTGTTACAAAATTTAATAAGGTAATAATGAATGCATAAATGTAAATATATATTTGTGTATCAAGATTTTTATTTGGACAATTCACTTTTTTTGAGCAGATGTCATATAAAGTCTTATAGGGTAACCAACATAAATTTGTATCCTCACGATCAACTATTACAAGCTTAGCGTCTGTTGCGCAATAGGTCTCTGAAGTTATCAATAGACGTCATCAGGTGGTTCTGGTTTATACGTATTTTTCTCGGCTTATGACATCGATATTCTTCAATGTAACATTGATAGAATGGTGCGAACTGCATAGACTTAGAATTAATATAGAAAAATGTGTTATCACTGTTAAGAGAGGCATCGAGTTTAATAGGAACCAGAAAGTTAGTCGAGTGCTCTTCTCGAGTGATTTTAACCTTTTGGAACATATTTCCAACACGTGAAGAAGCAGATAGCTAGATACTTGTGGACTCCTTGACGATATACACATGATTGATGATGAAATTGTTACATTACGCATATGTGTTATTAAAATTGGACTATGCGAGTTTGATTTAGTACCCGCATCGAGTTTATCACTACATGCGGTTTGATCGCAGAAGATGCGACCAGAATCTTTCACTTGAGGGCCACGTGATGTGTTCACTAGCATCTAGACGGGAATTTAGTATTGCCAAATTTCTTTGGGATTTAATATAAAATAAAATTGACGCCCTGTACTAACTTTCGCATGTATGCTTTTGGACTACAACAAGATACGCTTCAACATTTTATCCAATCATCTTAAGAACGGATTATTGAGACATGCATCTATGACAATTATGTATACACAAACATTATCTTTGATTATGTGTTTTGATAATTGTGCTAAACTCATGTTATAATTTTCTTTGTATCTACCCTGGTCATTGGTACTAGTGTTGGGTGAAGATACTTCTATTATTATTATTATTATTATTATTAAATGAAACGCTTATCTGTGAGGACTTTTGTACACCATTTTCTAAGAAAAATGTTGGAATGTGCAAGTATTAGTATACTTTTCCTGAATCTCTGCGAAGTTTCGATTCACTCAGTTAATTTTGAAATTTCCTTACGATAAAACCACGAACAGTTTGCTTTCAAGTTCAACTGAGTTCAAATTCTTTAAATTCTTTTAATAATTGATAAAAAGTCCTGTTCTCTCAAGACCGAGTTTACGTAATACTATGATGCAACAGAAATAAGGTACCGGTCATACGAAAAAAGCTGTTTCGAAAGAAGCACACATTCCTAATGGCCTGTCCGTTAGAAACTGCTTGAATTATGTCTTCCCGTACCTTATCTTATTCTTTATAATGCGGTATTGTAATAGTACCAATGAGATGGAAAGAGCAAGTGAATTAAATCGATATCCCATACGAGAAACCTGTTCGTTAATTGTGTATAGCTTATTGATAATTTGGTAAGTCTGTTGTATAAAGTTCTAAAAATGATAAATTACTCTCTTCTGGCACTTATAATGGGAAAGTTGTTACAGTTTAAATTTTGGACAAATTCTATTATGTCTACAGAGAAAGTAATTGATTTAATTGCATATTTAAACAAATGAGATAATAGGCTAGTGAGCAGGTATGTATGTATAAAACCTGACTTGAATATTCTTAAATGGAAAATAAAAACAATCCATCATAACCCAAAAGAAAGTTGATATCGTTTTATAAAAACTTAGCTGACTGCCATTTCAATTCGTGTTGGAATTACAACACCGTTTATGCAGTATTACCCAATCATTAATTATAATTAGTCTGGCTGAAGTGTTTAAGGCACTTTGAGAATTAATTCATTATCAAATATGAAATCATAAATTATCCGTAATTTTAGTCCTTAGAATAATATTTTATAAATGTACTAGACCAAGCAAATGTAAATACATTTTTTTAACCATTCTCCGTTGTAAAAGGGTTACTACAAAATCCTTTCTCTCTTTTTTCGGTTGTCAGAAATTTTTCAAAAAATGTTATTTCTTATTTTTACATAAATTAGATAACTATAGTTTAACTTTTCTGAAGTCGACTATATTTTGTGGAATTAGAATTAGTGTACCGCAGACTTAATAAAGTTAAAGACGTACACTGCCGTTCACTCAAGTTCGGTCATACAATAAAAATCTATTATATCACACTGTATACAATTATTCATACATAAAATTAGAAAAATATTAAGAAATATTGCGACCGCCACAATAAAGTCTCTTTTATTATCATTCCAAGAATTTCTCGGAAGTACTGATCTTTTGAAACGGGTCGTTTGGGGATTATTAACGAACAATACATTTAGGAAATATACCGCAGTATCACTCTTGTTTATTTATCACAGGCGTAAAGATATAAATTTGCTTCATTTTACTGTTAAACGTGTGTTGGTGTGCATCTGTCGTCTTTGCGCGAAAGTTTTAAGAAAATTTACTTCAAAATGGCACGTGGCAAGCCTACCAGTGTAGAAAAACGTTCACGCATTATTACGCTGTTTGGAAAAAATTGCTGAAAAAATAAATATGAGAAGTTCAACAGTAAATGACATCATAAAGCGATATCGGACAACTGGAACTATAGAAAATCGTGTTCGTCCTGGAGCATCTAGGAAAACAACAAAAGCTGAAAATTTGAGAATTGTATTATTAAGCAAACGCAATAGAAAATTAACAGCGCCACAAATATCAGCCGAAGTCAATCGCGGCCGTGAAGAACAAGTTTCGGCGAGTACGGTAAAACGTCGACTTCAACAAGCGGACCTTCATGAGCGCATTGCCATTCGAAAACCCTTATTACGTCGGGGCAACAGAGTAAAACGGCTACAGTGGGCCCATTCTCATCTAGATTGGTCGTAAAATGATTGGAAACACGTGCTTTGGAGTAGCGAGTCAAAGTTTGAGGTTTTTGGGCAAAATCGACGAGTTTATGTCCGAAGATCTAAAACCGAAAAAATGATCCCGGACTGCATTGTGCCTACAGTGAAGCAAGAGCGTAGTTCTGTGTTAGTGTGGGGATGTTTCTTCTTTGCTGGGACAGGAGATTTATGCAGAGTGCAGGATGTAATGAGGAAGGAAAATTATTTTGCTATACTCCAGAATCATGCAGTGCCATCAGGATTGCGTATAAGAGGCCGTAACTTTACATTCATGCATGACAACGGCCCAAAACACACTGCGTTAGTGCGTAAGAACTATCTAAAGGAGCAAGAAGAACAGCACACCTGAAAGTAATGACATGCCTCCCACAAAGGCCAGATTTGAACTCTATAGAGTTGTTGTGGGATGAACCGGACAGGAGGATCCGAAAAATATGCCCAACTTCACATTTATGGAATATTCTGCAACATGAATGGATTAATATTCCACAATCCGTTTTAACAAAACTTATCGAAAGAATGCCTAGAATAGTTCGAGCGGTGATTAACAGCAAAGGAGTTTTTTTCGATGAAAAAAAAATATAATGTTCAGTATGTTACATTAGGCCAGAATAACTTTGTATTTATTTATTTTTGTCTTTTTTACCTGTACATACAATAAAATTGCATTTTGTTTTTAGTTTCCTTTGTTTCTGTAACCTTTTCATGTTTTTTAATAACCGACCGAACTTCTCTGAACGGCAGTGTACACAACAGGAGTCTTTACACGGATTTTTATTACTACTAAGTTTATATTTCGAAGTTTTATTTTTACTTGTCGCAATAATTACAACAATGTTAAATAACTGTACCAAACTTCCATTTTCTCCAGAAGCAATTATCATTACACTTCCCCATTCTCGTAGGATATTCCTGCGTCCTTTAGTACTTGGGAACTAAATGCCTGAGTTTTCTCTTCCTCGCACAGCCTATACACCTTCTCCCTCTCTTGCATCCATTTGTAGATATGTGCCGTTATACTTTATGGACGGTAATATACTTGAGCTTGTAATATCCTACTCTGTACTTCAGAAAATTAAATTCTAGCATTACATGCCTATTCATGTTTTAATATAGTTTTAATCTTTACAAATAATCTTGTAGGGAATGGCCAAGATTAAAATGGAGAAACCTGCCTACATTATGGTGGCGTCATTAACTTCGTTTGATAATACGGATGTGTATCAGTTGTAATGCCTATTACAAAATACAATTCACTGAGAATACCCGCCAGGATTTGAACAACCATAAAAAATCACGGACATCGATTGTAATAAAACATCCTTTAATTCGAATTCATTTACGTTTATATACATAATTTTCATAATTTGCATATTTTGCTAAAAAAGTTAATAAGTACATATACATTCATGTAAAAATTTGAATTATGATTATACAATACAAACAATTTTTCGTGAATTATATCACCTATCAAACGTAATTCTGTACAATACATACTGAACGAAAAAGGTATGTAATTACAATATAATATGTATATTTATTATATTGATAAACAGGTGTCAATTTGACAGATATAGTTCATTGTTGTAACAAATTTGTTTGTTAATGAACTATTTTTTGTTGTTGTTTTAACAAAACAAAGTCAACGAACACAATTTATTGAATTCATTTTCTCAGTGTACCTTAAAAATGTGGGGTATAAAAGTAAACATTGCTGAAAAACAAAATCCACAGTTACACGAAGTTAAGATTATCCACAATTTAAGTGGTTACCTTTCATTCTTGATAAATTAACTATTTTCTTCATTCCACTGTATTTGTCCAATGTAAAAGTATAATTTAGAACGCAATATTTCTATAAAAAAATGTGTAATCGGTTTGTTACTGCCACTCATCAACTCTTTTTCAGAAGTTGAGAAAAACGTATTATTTGTTACTTTTTGTTAAACACTTTTGTTTTCAATAAATAAAGAAGTGATAATGTACATTTTAAACATAAGCATAATCTTTATTTAGAAAAAGTCTAAAAAGCCTCAAAATTAGATACGGTTCAAAACTGCTTCCGTGGATGAAGGGTTTGTACCCTCTTTTCACATTTCAGATTCCTTTTTCTGTAGTACTCTTGACCATTGGTTCTTAACCACATTTTTTCATAATGTTTCCATGTATCTGGATTTATTTTCCATTTTTTTTACTTTATTCTTTTTTACAACTGTTATAAATCTTTACTGTAAACGACTTAAATATGGTTTTAAAGTACTCACAGCGGCGTATCCCTTTTCCCATAGAAATCGTCACAAGTCAAAAATGTAACGTAAACCCCTCTTCGAGGGAAGGCTTCAATTCTACGTAACAGTCAAGCCTCTTTAGAGAGGTAAAAATCAATTCTATAAGAGAAATGTATAGCAATGTCCATCTCAGATGTCAGAACCATCGTAGGCCTCTTATTCGCAGCAAACGCTATCTAAGGGGCGAGTGAGGTTACTGCTATGAGGAATTGTAATATGTCGTACGCGAAACAAATTAAAGAAGTAAAAAAATACACAAACATTAATAATTATTAAAACCATTAATAAGAAATTTTAAATAAGCCAGCAAGTCGATTTTTAATTTTGCAAAGGTAAAAATGAATCAAGGACTGTTTGTACGTAATTTTTAGCCTAAAATTGCCTTTCCGTCAAATTTCAAGTAATATTCAATCACGTTTGCTTTTTACAGTGTATATGGGGCTCAAAAAATGACTATATAAATGTATCATACAGAGGGAAACGGTTATTAAAACAGGAACATTTTTCGATACAATATCTTCTTCTCCACATTAAAACAATTACATGGAGTTGACAGCAATTATTTTCATTAGAAATCATCATGTAGGACGTGATAAAACTTTTTAATTTGTTATATGCATAAGCTTTGGTGCAGGAAGGTTTCTGATCTAGTTTTATGGAGCAGAAATGAGTACATCCTTATTTTTGTTAAAATTATTTAATTGCTGCGACTAGTTTCAGTCATTTGCGCATTCACTAGAAATAAAAGTTGTAATATACAGTAGTGAGACTTTTTTTTTTGTGAATAAAGAGTAGAATATTCAGGGTTCCTCGATATTTTGAGTCGTGGAATCTACTTGTTTCTTTGCAAATTGAAAACGATTGAGAGTTTTGAAATTACAACATTTTGAAAGTTTTTTGAAATTTAATAAATGGTTTTTAAAAGAAATTGTTTTATTTCTGGCCAAATGTTTAATTTGTCAGTGCCCGTAATATTCTAGTTTTAAAATTCAAATCTAGCAGTCTTTCCCAATCTTGAAATCCTCGCAAAGCGGCGTCCGATTGATTTCAAATCCGTAGTTGGTGAAATTTTTTTAATAAATGCTCCAAATGATTTTACTGAATGTTAAAATTTACTGTTTATGCAGAAAATACCATCAATGTATTTTAAATTAAACTTTTCTCAGGGAAGCTTTTTAAAGATGTCGAAGTCGAAAGAAAGTTGTTTATTTCTAGATTCATGTTTTCTCATCTCTGTCGTATATTACGAAATCGAATAATTGAAATGATGCCTCTGATATAATAACAACCATTTTAAAAGCCTCGCGATAAGTCCCGGTACGGTCTTGTCGGTTACATCGAAATTATGTGGGTTACCATGATGACGATATGCACTAACTTTGATTGTTAGGTACGAACAACAGCACGCATGTATGAATGAAAAACTTTCATAACAAGAAATATAATATTGATTTGCATTAGCAATTTTGATTTCTTGCAGCTCAAGTACTATACATTTTTCCTGTGTCCATCGCAAAGAAAATGTATATTTCTACCGTGCTCGTACAATAATGTTTATGCCTAATATTCAAAAGATATATTTAGAGTCAAAGGCGAATTTGACATTTACAAGGGACGATCTCGAACCCGGAAATTCAAAAAATTAAAAACATTGGCAACATGTAGATCAAATGTAAGTGTATATTATCGATTTCTTTTTTCTGCTGAGAAACACCCTGAATGGGTTACATTTTTTAATTGTTGATTTCAAATTACGAGTCCAAGCAATTACTTACTTGAATGGCGTTTATCAAATTGAAACCATTTTATCAATATAATAAATTCCCGCTTGGGAACTTTTCATTAGACATTAATAAATGTATTCTTTATATCAACAGATCAGTTTATTGTATATAACGTATATAGGAAGGTATGTATTTATCAATATAATAAACAGCCATTTATTAAAATGATAAACTCGCTTGGTGGACGAATTTTAGCAAAGAAATTGTTACATTAATATATTCGTTGTACTTACGTACCTTTTTCATTCAGTTTACGCATACTTTCGTTTTAAAAAGAACAACTAGTAGCATGCATGCAATAATTGACCATTTGTAGATTGCAATTTAAGGAGAAAAATGTGTAACGACATCTTGCACTCGCACTCATCATTAGATCCAAGTTGAAAATAGTTAAACGGATACTTCGGTAATCAACACTTAATCTCTCCATTCATATACACATACATGTGTAGGTACATACATCTTTCGATATATACGTATCCGTGTAATATTTTTTGATCTCATCTGCAGATAAAGACCGCGTTGCTGCGTTGGTCGCAGATTAACGAGCTACACGCGTTCAAGGACGAATCTTCTAGCAGGTTCTCCGAAGAAAGCAGGTTTCCGATGGTTGGGCGTGCCCCTGTCACTTCTGGAAGCATAACGCATGCATATACCATCGCACACGCACCAGCAAGCATGAGAGTAATTTACTCTATGGCTTCATCCACGTGTTTTTCATTTCTTCTTAATTTCACTTTTGAAGGACAATGTAAAAGAGCATATCTTATACATCTTATACATAGCGAAGAAATGTCTGGCGCCTAAACGAAAGACCTTTGGGCGGCACATTGGTGTTGGATTATCTTAATGTTACAAAAGACTTGGAATGTATAAGTGTGTAAGATAATAAATGAATTCCTTGCCGTCTAAATAACTAATAACCAGAAGTGTACAGATTTTAGTTATAAATTATAATAATCTGTTATATTATTTCTGTTTTTTCTTTATCTTTTTCACTTAGGCAGAATATTATTTATGACTTGCGGCTTTCCCCAAATTTCATTAAATTGTCTACGTTTATCTAAATATAAATGCCAGAGAACAGTATCAACTAAAACCAAAGATATAATGTTTTACTAATACAATATAGTCAATACAAAATAAATTTTCTGATACTTCTTGAAAAGACTCCCGACGAATCAAATAATTCAATATTTTGGAAGTAAATATTAGTTGTGATATTTTATTAATTAAAGACAGAATATTCAAAACAGTGTACATAGGAGGACCTGATTTTGCACTATATTTTAAGCGACACGACAGCGTAAGCGACACGCAGCCGAAAGAGGGATAGTTACTTGCTACTATCAGTGTATATAAAGTAATGATTTACTTTATATTTACAAAATCATAGCTTACCCCAAAAAAGCTCTAAATGCTTAAAAGCTTGATAGATCACTTCCCGCAAATGTTCAGTAGAATGAAACGATGATAGATAAAGATTTTTCAGAATTAATTTCTTCATAATAATAATTTTGCAAATCATAAGCATAAAGCAGACACCGGGAGTAGTTAGTCAGGAAAATCATTGATGAACAGGAGAAAGAACAGCGGGCCCAAACTTCCTCTATAAGGAATTTTCCATGTTACCATATAGGGTTCAGAATAAAATTCATTGTAGCAAATGTATTGCATCCGATTGTAGATGTGAAAGCCTTCGCAAAGTCAGTATAGATAATATCTACAAACTTGTGACTTACTGGTAACTACCTGAGATACATCGTTGGCGAAAATCAACTAGATTCAATCTCTTTGCCGTATAATAATCTATGCTGTTCTCATATAATCTAAATTTAACCTACACATAAATTTGTCTGTGTAAAATTTGCGCAAATATAACAGCTATCGACAAGACATAAATTGGCTGATAATTAATCGTTAACCTTGCGGTTCTTGATATGAAAACTGGAACAACTTTGCTAGTTTCCATTCATGTGAAAATGTACCCGACTTTAATAGCAGATTAACAGTGCGCTTAAATGAGACGTCAAGAAATCTAAGCAAGCTTTCTATACATACGGCAGAATATCGTTTGCAGATTTCTTAGGCACTAGGCTTCTTATTGCCGAATCAAAATCTGTATAATTTATTTTATTGATACTCCACTCTGTCACCTTCAACATCATCTACATATAGTAGAATACCTTCACAAACACTTTTAAAATATTTGGCGAAGGCTCTTTTTATTTTTTATGAATGACCAAAGGATTGTTTACAATTGACAATTCGACTATTTCAAAATAATTTTTGTAAGCCTTCTTAATTTTAAATTTTAATTCCGAACAACGTTTAATTTTTTCAAGATCAGACGAATGCGTACATATATGTACACAACTATTCCAATCTATAAAATAAAAAGAATTGAAGAACTAGGTTGTAACACTTTTTTTGTTTCAGATTTCTTATATTTGCAATATAATTGACAAAATAATAATATTTCTCTAATGATTTAGTGTATTATATTCACATACAATCGAAAACGAACATCCGCTTGTTCTATTTCAAATATATTATAATAAAAATTAACTACAAATCTATGCTATGACGCTTTAGAGAATTATTTGCTATTAATATTCTAAACATATCCTAATTCCAATTTATGATTAGCTTAAACTAAGAGAGTTAATGTTTTTATCAGATACAATAATACAACCATCACCGGCGTACAAAATGGCCCTACAGAGAATAGAGAATGCAGTAGGGAACGTTAGGTATAAATAATCAAAAAACAAATTATATTTATTTACAAGAGTTTAAATTTTATTAACGGCAGTCCTTTCGAAATTCCGTGATACTTAATGGCGAAATTGGTCTATAATTTTAAATTAAAAGAGGGTTACCGCTTCACAAAAAAAATGAATAATTAATAATAGTAAATATTCCTAAAAAGTGTTTAGAAACAATAACCAAAAATAATCATTCATAACTAAAGCAGTGTAAAAAGGAAAAACATAGTCAACGGACATGTTACCCGGCGTCATCACCTACCATGAGGCACCAATTATTAGCATTATTTTTTGTTATTGTTTTCAGACACGTTTTTAACGTGTGTTTAAGACTTCATAATAAACTTGAAGGAATCAACCACATGTACAGGTATGTACCAGATCGCCTATGCGCTGCCAGGGCCGGACAGTACATAGGCATAAACGACTGATCCATAACAGGACATTAGCATACATACTTGGGGAGCATGGGAAATTATATGATGCGGGTCACTGCTTAGTTCTTCCACAATCTGCCTCTGTTCTGAGTGTGTACTGACACTCTGCAATGATCTTAACGTTCCAGCTTTGCCATAGTTGCCACAGCACAATAAAGATGGAAACTTTAGGACGTAATAAATTAACTAGTGTAATGCAATCTATATAGCAACAAAGTATAGAACTGTATCTTTTACGTACTGTATACTGTATACAGAATGGGGTAAACTCCACACAAGTATTCCAAATTACAGAGAGAAATGAAAAGTGTGTGGCTCCATATAATTGTGTATGTAAGGTAACAGCAAGTGTTAAATACTATCGTAATATATTAAAGTAATAAGAAAGGCTAATAAAACTCTACAATCGGAGCTTTCCCAAAGCAATCTTTTGCAATTTCGTACGGTACAGTCTATTGTCATGCATGGATTGATACTACAAGTTGTCCGGCAACCCCTATAAAATATCTCCTACTTGTCGAAAAACTATCAGCAGCAGACGCATTTTGAAGGCAACCAATACGCAATAAGCACCACAAGCAGTTTCTAGAAGATATCCGGAGACGAAAGTATACGGGTGCAAATAATTAGATTACCATCTCCTGTCACATTTTGATTAGGGACAAGCAGATTTATAACATTTCAATGTTTAAGAAATAAGAAGTATGAGGCTCGATAGGAGAAAATAAGACTTAGAAAAAATAAAAACTGTAATAATTCATAATACAGGCTGGTTTGGCAAAGTGTGATGTTCAGTTTCCACAGCGCACGATGTAAATTTGGTTTCTTAAATGGAACCGTCTATTATTACGTTTTTTAAAGGCCTCTCTTTAATTCATGTGAACTAATATTCCCTATATTTATCTATTTTATTTTTTGTAATAATTGACATAATTTGAGAATTTTGGGAAATTGGGCACTGCTTCTTAAACAATTTATACGCTAAGTAGCTATTCGAATTTGACTCCATTAAATATTTCTTGGAGTTTTCGGCAATATATCGATTTTTTTTATTCACTACGGTCCACATGATGGCCATTAAAATCGTTGTCATGCTATTTAAATTCTTTTAAAAGAAACACTTGTATGTTTTTCCAGAGTATGGGAGAAATTCTTCTACATTTTCTTATGAACAGTTCCCTACTCCACTCTTGGTACTTCAAATAATAACGCAGGCCAAGCATCACGACAAGTACTAGTATCTTTAGAAAACCAGTACGTTACAGTGTAACCATACAGAAATGCTGGCCGTCCTCGTTTCCGTACAGCAAGCTCTCTGTGAATGGTATTTAAATCATTTAAAATTCCATTCTGTGGACAGATGAATGTTTAATAATGATAGCAAGGACTGTGGCGTAGTATGGTAAACAACACATAAGTATCGGCACCCTCCGCACCACACAAGCTTAATTTATTATATAGTAATATAATAATTAGTCCGGGACGGCCGTTTCGAGGACACGAATCGTCCTCATCATCAACCGGTGACCGACCATTCGGTCACCGGTTGATGATGAGGACCAAATTAACACCTGGCCTAAAGTTGATGCTGAACTAAAATCGTATTCATAGCCTCTTCTGTGAAAGCAACGACCGCGAAGAAATTAACTACACAAAAAATAAATGTAAACATTAAACATACTATAGCGTATTACATTTATACAGGACATGTGTAATGTCTATCTAAACAATGGTAGGCGGCTTCTTAATTGAAACATATTTGGCAATAAGGTATTCCGCCGAGGCACTGTGTTAGGTAGGTACATGGCTTCTTGAAGGAAATAAGTGAGAAGAGGGGTTAAAAATTCCTAAAGTGAAATATATACCTGTAGAATGTATTTGGAGGTTTTATAAGCCACAGAGAAGCATTCTTTGCCTAAAAAAATTAAAATGAATTCAGTCTTTAGAGAGAAATGATCTACAAAGAGGTAAAACGATACACTGAAAAACAATAGCAAAACAATTTACTGCAATTTGTTTGTGAATATACCACTCCCTACAACTTGCGTAAATCCCTACTACTCGAGTTGTAGTTAACGGATTAAGGACATTATTGCTGTAAAAATTCAGCAAATGATCTGTTACAACATCTGTTTTGTTTGTCTATAATTACCACGCCCTTTTATGGCAAAATCCGACGCTATTATTTGACATGACATAGTAAGGAGTCGTAGGAATTGTATCAAAAACAAAGTATTTATTTCCTAATGTAACGTTTTATTTCTATACGTACAATAATAATTACAATATAACATATACATATAAATACGTTTTTTAAATAAATTACTTGTCTACATACAGAGTTAATAAAATGCCTAAATAATTGAGAGATGTCCTTTAAATTCGCCCTGGAATATTAATACCCAGTACAAGGATAAATTGCTTAAT
The DNA here is from genome assembly GCA_902654985.2 of Oryctes borbonicus. Taxonomy (NCBI): domain Eukaryota; kingdom Metazoa; phylum Arthropoda; class Insecta; order Coleoptera; family Scarabaeidae; genus Oryctes; species Oryctes borbonicus. Next base: position 338,468 of record LR736895.1, on the reverse strand, counting down.
CTAATCTAATATTAACTATTAAGCATTCGTCGTTTATTTCGTTATCTAAAACAAAAGTCAAGGTTGGATAACACGAATAGGTTTTCTATCATCAAGCAAACGGAAATGCGTACAAAATATACTCTTAACTATGGTTAAAAAGTATTGTTAATAGAAACTAATGTTACAACCAAATATTAAACTTTCACAAATATGCCAAACTAAGCTGACTAAACCAAATGCTGCTTAATTTTCACATCGTGTTATGCCACAATAACGCCCAGTGAAGACTGCAGAAAATGAATACGGCCACTTACGTATCAAATTGTTAGTTTTTACTGCTCTCATTTGCCATTTGTGTATTTGAACGAGAACAATTATTTAGAAACAAAAATATTGAAGAATTAGGAAGTTTTGTGTCGCAATCTTGTCCTGCACGTCTCGAAACAGACATTGTTAGAAAAAAATGTTATATTTGTGTGGAATAACAGAAGCTTGACCACAACTCTGAAGTATAATCTGTAACAATGACACATAATAATTAACAAAGATCTGCGGTCGGATCATATAATTGTGTTAATGACTGTTACAATAATATTGTCGTACATTCTCTCAAATATTTTTTTCCGTGTAGCTAAGGGTACCTATTATTTATCAAATACCGCCCACGTGAAAAATTATTTTGAACAAAAGCTGTTTGGATAGCATATCTGCAGCTCGTTTGGCTGCTATGACAACCAACTTGTTTTTCCTTATTGATTATGTTTTTTTTATATGCAAATTAGAGAATGGGAAACTTTCCGAATAACAACTTTTGTTAGACAACAGCTTTACTTAAAAACACTTTATGTCTAGAGGCGTCTTTTTCTTATACCCTTGTATGTAATATCCCCTTTTGTTCTCGACAATTCCTTACTGTTCCTTGCGCTTAACATTTCAATAGGAGAGCCTTCCAGTGATGCTACCCCCGCTGAATATTTATGTGATAGTCTCTACAACATCCCTTTTTAATATGCCTTGTAGCAGTCTTCCAATCTAACGATATTGTCAAATCCGCAATACCCGTTACTTGCGTTTCTTAGGTGAGTCAAAAGTTCAACAAGCCCACATGCCCTTCACACAAAGATAAAATTAAAATTTGACGTATAAGGACCTATACACATCGCAAAAACTTTACAAATAAATGGAATATATATATATTTTTTTTTTCAATTTAACCATAGTTACCTGATAATTATAAGTAAACTTAATTAATATAGCAATTTAACCAAAAGTGAAATATCTATTAAACGAATGTCAATAGGTAACATGCGGTTAACAACAGTTTTAGATATTAAAACAACCACCATAAATCCATAGAAATGTACGGGATGTTCTATTTAAAACGAACAAGTCATTATCAATTGAGGATTGTTCACTTTGACAATTAATTTAGAACTCCTTGTATAACGGCAGATTATTTCATTTTGGTAGTAACCATGTTCTACAGTAATGGCCTATCACAGAAGTTTTATTTCAAAAATGTCATGAAATATAAGGTAGTTTGTAAAAACACGTAATTTTTTTAACTTAAATAATCAGAATATATTGTAAAATGCATACGTGTCTAACCAAATAGATTGAAAGATATTTTGGCAGAGAACAATAAAACGCCACATCTTTTAGCAGTATTTATCAACAAGCTACTCTCACTTGTTTTGAATAGAAATGTATTTTATTATTTATACTCAAACGCCTAAAGAAACTTACCAGTTCACTCACAGCTTTTTTTAGGACAGTGAAAGGTGTTTAAGGTAACATATGAGAAAAGAAGCAGAGAATTGATATGAGGCTAAGTATGCTGGCAAATCACAAAATATCTCTTCACATTGCAATGATCAAATAATTACCAAAATTAGAGTAAAACATATGTATGATCGAAAAATTAGTTCGTATATAATGAGAAAATATCAAAGAAGAAGGAAGAAGAAGCAGCGAAAAAATTTTTTTATGCAAACTCTTAAAAGTTACCGCCGTATTATTCCTAAGTATTAGTGCTACTCACATAAGTGTATTCTTAGTTGAAGAATATCATTACAGGTACTCAACATTAAATACCCAATTCAAAGTTACATGTTACTATTATATTAAAACTGTTCAAGTTGAATATGTACATTTCATTTAAAAGTAGCTTGTACTCGATATATGTACATCTTTAAACCGCTAAATGCTATTCAAACGAAGTATGCGAAACACTTGTATGAAGTAATCTAATATTCTTATATGAAGTATTTAATTTAGTTTTGATTGTTATTATTAAATTTAAATTAAATAAAAGATTAAGAAGATTGAGAGAATGAAAAAGGGAGAATTAGTGAAGAAATTAACAGCTGAACTTAATGTTAGAACTTCGACAGTAAGTTAGCGTGTTAAATCAAATGAAAAGCTTGTCAAGTATATTAGAATAAAATGAGAAACACGGTGTCTACGAGTGCATATTTGATTTGTACAGCAAAGAGAACGACGAATTGCAATTACTGGGCAGATTCTTTGAAAAAAGGCAAGTGTATTTAGGAAAACAGTACAAGAAGTTTGCAGCATGTAAAGCTCGGCTAGCCAAGTGAAAACATCCGTTTTGGGATAAGGCAGTTAACAATTTTCGGTAAGAAGCTATGGGTTGACAAAAATGCTGCTTCCAAATTTTATCACCATTGTCGGGTGGTGGTGTGAACAAGAACCCGTGGAAGAGGAACAAATTTCTTCGAAGGAAGTATTTCAAACGTTAGAGGTATGCCAATTTTTATACACTTTTATTTTTTAAAAGATGTCATGTACATTTTTAATTTTCTCCATGAAGGCTGCTTCAAAGTTCGTAGAATAACAATATGCGACAACTCCTGCAAACGTGACATTTGCGTGATGTTGCAGCTAGTCAACGAATCGAAGGAAGAACAGAAACAATTTCAATATAATATTTTCTAAATTAGTAAGAAATAAGGTGTCAAGTTTAATCTAATGTTGTTTCTTCGTATATACATGAGTTTATGTACATATGTGTGGATATTCAAAAAGATAGGGATCCCCTTATCCGGACTTATATCACGGATCATGTTTGTGCATTATTTCAGATACGTTCTTTCCTTTCCATGAAATAAATTCTTTGTGAGATTTTTGTGTTTAGATATTATACCTTTATACAGGCATTCAGCAAACGGCATTGATATAGCAAAACCGTTAAGGGGATTCGGCGAAATTTCAAAAATCTCGCAATATTTACTGTGAGTTTTCGATATACTTACCTTGAATACAAATGACATCGTCAATAGAAATCACATATGTATTTGATTTTAAAAGACTAGGTCCCGTTTAAGTTTATATTTTTGCTTGATTTAAGGATATCACACAGGCATAAGAAAAGCCTAAGTATAGCCAGACTTTATGGTCCTAATTTGCACTTGTCCAAGTGCCTATTTAGTCCCTATCAAATATACCAAATGATGGTTAACTTATTTAAAGAATTCTACTTTTCAAAATTGTCATCGAAAACTAAATAAGTTTTCAATTAGATTAAAATCATTTTAATTAAATTTCAAAATGACTAGGTAACAGAAAAAGAATTTAGCTTTAATAGTTAGAACGAACTATCAAACTCGAAAATAATTAATTTAATTTAAACTTGATTAATTAAACTAACTGATTATGTAAACTGAATAGAGAAAAATCAACTAATTTAGGCAATCATAAAATGATATTAATATTTATAAGGCTTTTATGAAGGTAATTCATTAACGTAGGTGAATTAGGGCTTTTAGAAAAGCAGCTTAAATTAAAAGTGCAAATGTTACGCAAAGAATTACTTTTCTTTAAATAAAATGTAAACTAAAGAAATAATTAGCAGTTGCAATTATTTTTTACAATTGCAACTCATTAAAGTTTTGCTTGAAAACCTTTCAAAAAAATTAAATTTTAGGGAAATTAAAAAAAAAAAATGTTTTCTAGCCTTCACATTGTTTAGGTATAGATCAAATTAACACGTGATGAAAAAATCTAATTGAATCTTGCTTAGTTTTCGAAAAATAGGGCTGTTTAAATTTCTAATAACTCCATTGTTTAAATATATTAAATATAAAAGTATTCCCTACATCATAAGCTTAAAACATTTGTATTTAAGAATATACTAAATATAGAATAATATATCACATATTATTATGATAATCTTATGGTTTCTCTGCTCATGCACAACTTACTGCGTACTTGAAATAATCCCAATAATCATTCTATTATTGTGTGTGCAACGTCGGCTAAATTAACAATGAAGTATTTTTTCCAATAATTACACTATAAACAAAAGCACAATTCTGAATCATATTCTTGAGCTTAACTATTTCACTATTTATACTAACATACTTTTTAAATAAAATATCCTGTATACATCGTGTGTCGACCAATACGAAACAATAACAGTGTGATATTTTAGAAGAACCTGAGGTCGGTAATACGTATATATGTTAATGTTGCAACACATCGTGCAGTTAACGAATCTACGTTTCTTACTTTATTGGTTATACTTACATAAAATTAATAGTAAGTGGTCTTAATGAATAACAACAATTTGATAACGAACAGGAGAAACCAAGTACGGTAGATTTATTTATTCTTATCTACGTTAGACAGTTCCAAGTGATCTGTTTGCAGGTTTCTCCCTCGATGAAGAAAACGAGACCAAAATTTACCAAACTTGTTAAATGTTATTGATAAGCATCAACATTTCAGAGAATATACTTTTTCATTGACTATTTTATATGTTGTATTAATTTTTAGTTAGAAGGCAAAATATAGTCGACGTAGAAATGGATGTTGTCTGGATTGAAACAGAGAGCCGATGTACTAAGCTAGTGTAACTTTTCAAATATTTTTTCCGTTTCACACCGAGTTAATAGTAATATCGCAAACTAGCGCAAGTGCATTCTTAAATATTAAATTGATATTTTCCATGCACCTCTACAAAGCTCACTATATGAACGTAGAAGTATTTTTTCTTGTTTTTGGGCATATGTGAAAGCTCTTCAACATTTTAGTTTTTTATGTTAACAAATCCATTACCATTTTGTAAATCCATAATTCCATTGTTTTGTTTTGTAAGTTTAGTATTTTATTGCACTTACCTGTATTTTCATCACTCCGTTTGTTTTAGTTCTCGTAAACTCATGTATATTGTATTTATATTCGGTTAAACAGTGTATCTATACGTAATTTTCACAAAAAGATTCATTTAAATTCCTCTAGTATATATAAATGTTAACAGAAATATCCGCATACAAAGTAAAAATCGACGAAAAATTCAAATACCAAATCAAATACCTAATCGCAACTTCAACAAACGCTTATGTTCAAAATTACAAGTTAAGTTTGACACTAGACAGAAAACCCTTAATCAAGCATTAAACAGAAAATTACCGCCGAGAGAGAAAGAATAATGCAAATATTCATGCTTTTATCACAATAGCAAAACTTCGTCGGAGTATGAGCGTTACGAATTACCACGACTGTCACCCGTCGCTCTTTCGCTTATGCGTCATGCAGCGCTTACAACTTTTCCACTTGTATGAGGAAGCAGTAGCAACGAACATATATAGAAGGATATGACGTATATATTCTAACACGAGAACGTCTGAGTAGTCTTCGGCTATAATCTGCTACTGTCTCCGTAACTAAACGTTCGAGCTCTTTGGTTTTGGTCGGTTTGGTGCCGGTCCCAACAATACTTACAAACGTTGCGAATATAACACAAATAATCATTGCAAAAATGTTCAAAATAGCCAAATATTGCAAATATGATTAGAAATAGGGACATAGTTGATTTATTAAACAAACCTTAAAATTGAATCAAGATTTCAAAAATTTAACAATATAAAGGCTATTTCATTTAAAATAACAAAGTTCACACTTATTTCTGGTATAACCGGAAAAGCCAAATTGTTGCCAAGTTGTTAGAATTTTTCAATGTATGGTCTTTCATATATCGATCGATGCAGTTCGCGGTGAGACAGCCTGTATATAGTGAGGCAGATTTATATAAATATACACGGAAATACGTGTACAAGGTGGGCCAAATTCGATACTTTTAATAGGGAACTTATATTTCTAGGAATTAGACAAAAACTGACCTAAGCTTCTGGAGCTCGATTTTAAAGAGAAATCGATTGGTGAAATTCGTATTTTTATATCTTCCTTAATATAAGAGATACAGAGCGTTTTCTTAACATGTGCAATTTTTAAAAACCCTTGTAACTTTTTTATTTGTGAAAATGCTTGATTTATATAAAAACTATATTAGGGCGCTTTTTGATCCAGAATCCTATGCTCTAATTTTTTTCTTTTTTTAAACTACTATTTTTTGAGATCTTATCAAGACATGTGTTTTTTTATATGGAACACCCTATATATTTTTACACTATTGAAAAGCATATAAAGTTACTTTTAGAATGATATAACACACTTGATATTTTATTTAAACAATTTTTAAATTATTTGTTTTTATTTTTACTTGTTTATTTTTTCTATGATTTGTGTATATATTGTGTCAATTGTTGTATCCTATTATTGGGCCCAAGCCTGTTGGATAATAAACGTATGTTATTATTATTAATAAACGTGTGTTATTATTATTACCTCTAACTCTTAGCGTTGAAGAATTATACCTTGGGAGGGGTTTTTTACCCCCTCAAAATGAATTTCCGCGAATAATGGGTGTATATGTTTATAATGTATAGTGTTGTGGCATATTCGATTCTCTGACTACTTTTTTACTTATTGTTATAGTTTTATTTATTAGGTTAACAATCATAGAATTGTTTAACAGAGTCAATTTCAAATGCCATGAAAAACAATAAAGCATCATTTATTTGCATAACTTATACATTATTTTATATATCAGTCTTTTTAATCGATAGCATGGTCCTTTGTCTTTCATTCATAATCATCTCCCACTTCATTTTTTTTTGGCATTGTACTAAAATATTCATGGCCGTTAATGTAATGTTGCTAGGGACCCGAAGCAAGAACAGCTTCTATTGTCTATCGTCGTTGTTTTGCGTTCTTATTGTTGTAGGCTAAGGGACAAGAAAACAATACACTCCAACAATACTCGTTTCTGCCCTATAATGTAAAATACGAGACGGCGTAATGAATACTTTTATTAATGTACACAGACTGTATATTTGACTTGCATCAATAACTATTGGAATGCAATTGGCTTTTCTATATTCTATAAAATTGGTAAGTTGTCATCGGATATGTTTGTAGTCATCGGTAGGTAGGCATTAACTTTCCCATAAACTATCAATACAAATTATTTAAACTTTTAAAATGCGCTTTGTCAATGGGATATTCGTTTTACCGTACACTATACTATCTATCGGATTGAGAGTCGGTCCTACAGTCGCACCTACGTTGATCGAATGTATTCCGAACGGAAAAGAAGATACTCGTTTACAACTGAAATATGTGCTATGTCACGGCTATTAGCTGTCACTTGGCTACAGTTAATATTTTAGTTTTTATGTGTTTCCTACCAAAAAAGATAATACGTCAAAACTAAAACGTCAACTGTAATTAGTCGACAAGTGAGCCATGGTGCCCATGGTCTAATGCTTATTTAAGTAATGATTAGAGCGGGCCAGTGTGCGGGGCCGTATCCAGTACGCAACATCACGTACAACGCAGAAAACGAAGCAGTCACGTTTTGTGTTAGTCCATCTTGGGTCTTCACGCGAGTTAATCAAACGTTGTTTGAAAATGTAAAAAAGTATATCAGTGACTTTCCGGATTTATATTATGAGGACGCTAAAATAGTGTGTAAAGTTTACTATAAAAAGATATTTTGCTGGCACAAATACGACTGTACAAACCATTTCAATAGTATACAGCACACAAATCGAAAAAGGGGTGTACTGCCGAGAATTTACTGTACATGCTTCTCGAGTGTGCAACTTCGCCTACTAGATAAAAAGCCGTTTCACGACTTCTCGAATAAATACAATTCCGACTGGGAGCTACCGTCTCGGACAACATTACGTAAGTATCTACCATCTGTACACGAAGATAACGAAAAAAAGATCAACGCCCTAGTTAAAGATAAACAGATGTGGTTAAGCGTGGACAAAACGACCGATCGAAAAAAATTCCATTGTACATGTTATGGTGCGTGTACTGGAACCTCTTCAACCGAATTTTCCAATCTTATTAGCAAGCAGAAGATTATAAAAATGTACTGGTGAAGCGATTACAAGGGTAGTGTTGGATACGTTACAGAAATTTGAAGTGTCACCTAACCAACTGTTGATATTCATGAGCGATGGCACGGTAACAATGCGTTGCGTGGGCCGTTCTCTAACACAAAAGTGTGAATAACTTTTATATGTGTACAGCTCATGCTTTACATCTTGTGGCACAAACGATTCACAAATGTTATTCAGAGGTGGATGCATTAATTTCAAATACTAAAAAGGGGTTTTGGAAATCTCCCAAACGAATTCGAAAACTTTTTACACGTTGGGGATCATGGTTGAAGGCAACTTTTTATTATTCAAAATTTTTCGAACAAATGAAACTTGTGGTTTTACAATTCAATCCCGACGAAGCTTCCGTTGAAATAGATTTAATAACTATTTACGACAATTATGTCAGCTTATTTGTAGACTCAATGCGAATTGTGAACGATATTCATACATGCATTACTATGTGCTACAAGTGATATAAAGAGACCGGCTGTTGTGGAAAAATTACCAGATTAATACAAACTGGTGATGGTGCATCTGATCCATTATTTAGTTATAAACATTGTTTTAATTATGCGAGTCTTATATTCGTAGATGTCAAACGGTCATTCTCAAAATATAGGAACATTCTTTTATCACGACGAACGCGGTTTAGCGACACAAATCTGGAAACATACCTAATGCTGAACACTTCTCGGCAATCTTACTCTATTTGTGCTACGTAGATAAGGCATAATAATAAACCCTAATGAGTAATACAGTAATATAATATGTATGCATGTATGAAACTTAGTACTGTGACAAAAGTGGCCCACTTTAGTAATGATCGAATATCCCCTTTGGCGTTCCGAATATATCCGATCAAGGTAGGTGCGACAATAGAACCGACTCAATCAGTATAACGTGGATAAGACTCTCTAGAAGGGTGCCGTGAAGAAATTTAAAAGCGACATGTAACAAAAAATCAATATTTTCATAACGGAGAATTTCTCTATTAAAAAAATAAAAAGTAAAAAAAAGTACATTGTAATCATAAAAAAACGAATCGGATGGGCCATGTTGTTGTTTGGAATTAATTTTTATGTTGGTTAGAACTACATCTATCTTTTAATCTTTAAATCTTGCATCAAGATTGAAACTTCAAATTATGTTTGAGATACTTGACAGTAATGATGCAAAAAAAGGTTCTGTACGTAGCGTAAATAGCGAATATAGTCTAAGTCAATAACAATAAACCTAGCAGAATAAAATATTTGTTTTCTAGTAGAAATAAAAAAGAATTAAGCGTAAATGATAGTAAATAGTCAAAGCGACTTCCTTCGACTTCAGTGCAGATTCTTCATGTTGACCAAAATGTCGAGGCATTATCGTGTCACAAACATTTTGAATTCCTTCGGTAAGTTCTTGTATTGTGGGCAGTGTTTTTTTTTTAACTGTATTTTCTAAGTTTGGAAAAATAAAATAATCTAAAATAGTAGATCAGGAGAACGTGGAAGAAAATCGCGGTTATTAAATTATATGAATGTAAGAAGTTATCCTGTATATACGATATCTTTCTGCATTTACCGTTGCATGAAGAAATAATGAACCAATTTCTACATCATAACATCAAGGTTTTTACTGGACCATACGCAAATGGTTTGTTTGTTAATAAAACCATTATGAGAGCACCAAGAGAAGAAGGATTTGTCCAAGATATTATCGTCATTCATGTAATTTTCAAGTCAATTGCAACATTGCATTCCCACTACTAATAATAAATATTTTACGAGATCTATTCCAAGAATATGCAGAGAAATACCATATGACATATTAATTTCTTATGAAAGTGTTCAAATTGACTTTTTAGCCGAATAATTTTACTTCCTCACAATCATCACAGTTTTCTCGAATCTACCACTACCGGGTTTGCGACTTACTGCACCAGTTTCACGAAATTTAGCAACGCAGCGAACAATTTATTGATATAAGTTGCTAGAACATGTAGAAACTGAAGACGAAATTCATCCATATATAGCAGCATAGTATAAAGCCATACCCCATCCTGTTGCTTTTGTCCGTTACGAAAGTAGCTTTCAATAATAGTAATAATAATACACGTTTATTATCCAACAGGTAGATCCACTAATAGGATAATACAATTGTAAGTAGTATATACGCAAATAAAAAAACAAAAACATATGCAAACAAAATCAATTCTCTCTTGTTTCCCCCTACCTTCTTCCTATTTAAACAAGTCACATCTCCTAGCCGTTGTTTGTCCTTGCGAATGGAAGAATGAAGCTACTATCATATCTTGAATTTAATCGTGGCACAAGGAAGTTCATTCGTAGAAGTAAGAAGGGGCAGTCAATGTCATCCCGCAGCAATTTCTGTAGAAATCTCAAACAAACGCCATCCCTTCTGGTGTTCAAAGTTAGCATGCTATGCTTTTCCAGTAATACATCCTGCGAAGTACCTCTCTCAGGATATATTCCCTCAATCTTGTATCAGAGATATTTCAGAAATCTTCGATGGATACGATCCAGATTTAGAAAATCTGGAATCCAGGAATATAGAGGATACCAGATCAGAACAGCATATTGTATTTTGCTTAGTACCATGATTTTAATGAGGTTGTATTCTTGAAGTATTTAAAAACAAGCATACCAAAAGATTTTATGGCTTCAGAACAGATATTGCTAATATGCGATTTAAAGGTGAGAGTGATATCAAAAAGTACACCCATTCAAGGTGACAAATTGGCATCGCTGAACTGGTAGGGGAATATAAGAGGTGAGGAAGAACGGGAATACGTAAGTACGTAGCATTTCTCAACATTCAGTTTGGTCTTGAAACGTTCACACCATTCTACCAGCACATCAAGACCACTTTGAAGTTTTCTTGTGTCATTAATCATTAATATATAGTACAAACAATAATGGCCCCGGATTCAATCCCTGGGGGACGCCAGAGGCAAGAGCAAAGTTATTAGAACAGTATCCACTATAAGTAACTTAATACTTTCCTCTTTCTGGTACGATTTCAGATTAATCGCAGATGGAACAAAACCAAAGGAGCTCAAATTTCACGATATGGTTGCCAAATTTGTAACTGTAGATCTCCCAGAGCTGAAACCCTGTTGATTTGAGGCAATAAATGAGCGGATACTACTATAAATGGTAGGATACAAGAAAATTGGGTAATATTGAAATAGGCCTGTAATTAGATAGAATTTCACGGTTACCATCTTTTTTTATGCACTTGAATGATTTTTTCCAACGTTTAGGAAAAGAGCAGGAAGAAATAGAAAGACTAATGATGATTCAAGAGGAAATGCGAAAACGAATCTGCAATCGTGGATCAAAAGACTTGGTAACATCTTATCACCCGTGGTACATTTGTTAGGAAAAGTGACCATTAATGCAATTAGTTCGCCTTCATTGAAATAAGGTAACTAATTGTAGTCAGAAACAGTTCAAGAAATGCCTCTGCGTTGAAAACTGAAGAAAATACATTAGCGAAAGCATTAGCAATATCATTAGCATCGGAAAAATCGTTCCCAGCGTCATCACACAACCTGCATTGGTTGAATGAGAAGGTGAAATTTTTATGGAGTCTTGAATATTAGTTAGGTAACGAACGCAGCAATCGCTTATTTGTATTTTGATTAACTTCCTGAGTTGTTTAAATTCATTATAATACGTTATATTCTTAGTTATAATGCATTTATGGTGGTAAAAATTTTTGGTTATGATGATAATTATTTGGAGATCTATAGTAAACATGTTTTAAAATGCATAAGATAGCAATAAATACCAAATGTAATTTGAATTGCCACACTTCTCAATAAATATCAAACGTTACATATCGACTGTCAGTTGTAACCAATACAAAAATAAATCAAAAAAACATGCCCCCTCCATTACATTTTTTTGTAATCATATCACTGGAACATTGACTTTTTACGTGAATCAAATTCGCTTTAATCGGGCAAATTCTTATGACTCCATGTCTACTTAGACGTGAAATCAAATGCCTTTTTATTTATTTTATTAATTATGCGCATACTCAGCGATAACTCACTTATTGTTAGTGTTTCATGAAATACATTCTTTATTGTCATACTTCGATTTCACTTAATATTCTAGAAAACCTTATTACTTTTACTGTAAAATATATTTGTTTTTCTAACAATACTGTACAGAATGTAGATATGGTCGAATTCATAATTAAGGTTATCGGAATGTATGTATAATACGTCATTGGTATTGTAATGCAAACTGCCTGAACATTCTTCTACTTTGTCAGTAAATAGTTTTCATTGTCTTTTTAACCACAATGATTAAATTGTTGTATGTATGTTACTGGTGTAAAGTATTGAATTCAGGTTTTAATTCATTGTTCTTCGGTAAGCGCTTCTTTCTTTTATATTGTTTTATAAACCAGCACAGCAATAAGGTGCACATAATATGGGTATCTTAATTATATGAACCAAGTGTGCGAATAATTCTCTTCCTTTCATTGTTTGGGTGCATAAATTGGAACATATATTTAACACGCATACTTTTCTATTTCAGAACTTTTCACATTGACGATCGTATTAAGTTTATTTTTGCTAGCAATTAAAATTAGTTGTCGTTGCCAATTTACACGCACTATATCAAATAACTAACTTATAAATGAGCCAAATTTTCACTTGTTTTGAGTTAATGCGTCTTAAGTAAAATAAAATTGACATTTCAATAATTTTGTTGCTCTGATATGTATCAGTGTTAGTGTATTTTGACAGCAATTTAACGTTTATGTTAAAAATACTACACATTTATTCAAATTTAGAAAATGTAAATATGGTGTTTGTTTATGGTTTTTGGAATGGGAATAGCAATATTTTGAAACATTTGTTAAAAGAACGGTATGATCAAAAAATGTTAACGTATGAAATTTTGTTTATTTATAATTGCGAATAAATTGAAAACAAATGAAAACAGTATAAAAATATGAGGGTTCTTTTACATTATAAGAACAATTTCTGTCAAAAACGCAATATTCTGCGATACATTATTTACGCTGGAATGAAGTCATCAAACTTCATCTGTATACAGAGATTCACAGAACATCACAAACAAATTAGATGTGAATTGATTGTTGGAAAAAATTCCACTACTAAAATTCAACTGATATAGTGATACTTGATTGCACTATAGTGGCTTTGATTTACTTGAACAAAGCTACAATTATCAAAAGGATCCTGCCAGGATCGCCAAATTTAAGACGTTTCAAATTGAAATAAAAATATATATTTGAGGAAATACAAATCCTTTTTTATTTTCAACTATTTACATACGCATTTTGACAAAGATACAGTTAAATCCTGTTATGAGTCGTGTGACCGCGTGTGTGTACTGAAATCCTCTATAACATCATCTGCAATCCCTCTTGTATTGTCTAATATCCTCTCTTCGATCCCTGTTTGGATGTCCTTTGGTACAATTTCTCGTTTTCTTTACATGTTTCCAAAATCTTTCTGAATTGTTTTCATGTAGATTCATTACCTACTTATATAAATACTTTGAATACTTGCTTTTACGTTATTTTCTGTTATTTTTTCCAAAACTTGTCCTTTTGTCGAAAACTTTTCTGTCTGTTTGTTTGGGGATCCCAATACGATGATTTCCATACTAAATGTATAAACTTTTGATGACAAATAATGATATTGCGAATTTTGATGGCTAGATTATTATATACCTATTTTGCGGTTAGTTATTTCCTGTAAGAAAACCCATCCAAATACCAAATTACATATGATCAAAAGGAAGAGAGTTTTATGAGCTCCATTGAATGAGTCTCTTGTTTTTTGGAAAAATGCTCAGTTTATATAACACTTGATAGAGTTGCTGCCATCATCAGAGAAATTACAGCCATATTATCTTTAGAATTTCCTTACTATTCACGTAGTAAGCTCGTACAACTACAATTCTTCCCCTATTTAATTGTCTCTCAATCTCCGCTAATTTCGGAAATCCGCATATACGTGCAAATATGTATTTTATAGAGAAAACTCTAAGGATGATGAAAATTCAGTTACATAATATGCATTTTTAAGTTTATCTTGAAACATACTTTTAGACATGTAAAGTTTCTCAAATATGCGCTTGTAGATCTGAACATAATATGCGTTTACATTTGATTGACAGTTTTATTTGTTATACATTACACAGTTCAAACATTGCATTGCTTCCTGATTGAGGACAAAGACGCAATCAATCACTTTAGAGCTTTAAAGCGGGTAAGGGCACTACAGCATTAGGGCGGTAAACTACGCGACAGCAGTCCAGACAAGTACCGCCAGCTTCATTGTAATAGCACATAATTCATGAATATCTGAATGAGCTTTAAAAAGGTACAGATGTCTGCACCATTATGCGTACAGGGATTTAGAAGATTACCCGTGCAATTGAAACGTAGTCCGCATTTTTCGTGAAAGGGAACCTCCGAAGTTTTCCAATATTTAGCATGCATCATCCGTGTTAAATTATTACCGACTTGTAGCTGTGGTTGAAAAAGGGCTGTATACGTATCTTTTTTAAGATAATACCCCCGAATTTGAAATGAACTATAATTGCTTCTTGAAAAATAAAAGCTGTTTAAATAACGGAATTGGATAGTAGGTTGAGATATGCATGGCTTCCATAGGTGATTGTTGAAAGTGAATTAATATCTTTCTTGATTTTGCCAAGAAAACCATCGATTTTTTGATAATAGGTTATTTCAACATTTCTGTACATGAAAATATATTCTTGCTTCTTTTACCTTTAATGCTTGTATTTTTTTATAACAAAATACATAATCATATAATCTTCCCTTGCGAAAATATGTATGTTTGTAATACAAAATAATAACGTGTAGGATAAATGTACGAACTTCAGTTGCTAGAACTGTTTGATTTGAATAATAAACGCCACTTTATTTATAGAGTAAGTAAGAACATAAATGCGATATACGCACACCAAGATGCCCCTTATTTTCAAGAATTTTATCTGTGTTTTTTTAGAGCATATCTTCTATTTTTCATTTTTGAAAGATACGGAATGGTAATAAATTAATTTACTAATTACAATGACTAGTAGGTAAATATTGCATTATCTCTAAGAATAAATTGTTTTGCAATTTGCTCAGCGCAAAGCGCTAGAAAAAATTTCGTAAGCTTTTCCCGGGTGTGTGCCTTCTCCTTCATGGCAAAGGAAAAGCTAAAACAAGGTTCAGTAAACATTAAAGATCTTTGGCGGTTCCTGGAGCATCCTAAATATCTTACCATGTAAATGTCTCTACCGTGATTGGCCAATTTGGACGTTAGACAAAAAATGCGTTTGCAGCGCGAGTAAATAATAAACAAAACTATTTTCTCTTAGAAAGTTAATTCTTTCATACCTTATTTAAGGTAAGAAAGTTTTATTTTGTCACCTGCGTAAGAACGTAAGTAATATGATTTGATATGATAAAACTGTGTGGTTAGATGTGACACTATTGACAAATGACATTAATACATTCGATATAGCCTGAGTGAATTTCGGGAATTAATTAAGTGGATGGGATTGGCTGGGAACAAATCTTGTTAAAAAAGTGTTCTTGCAGACATAGGGCAAATACATATTGTACTGTTTTTACGGGATGAAATTTGAGAAATTTTTGAAATTTTATGAAGGTCTTAAATATACAGAAATTGAGGGTCGTGAATCCGAGAATGTCCCTGGACACTCTTCCGGCAAATAAAAAATTGTCCTTCTTCGAACACCACTTCTTCAATATTATATTAATCGAATTGTGAATTTTTAAAATTGAAATATTTAATCAACACTATTAATCTTGGAGGAAATGTTTAATGCAATGTGCCTGGACAGCTAGACATAAAGTCACAAATAAAATTGGCGTTGTTTTTAACCATTGTTAGATTACGTTGGCAATTTTTTTATTCCATTGTCATTTATGATAATTAATTTTTAGTATTTAATACATATACTATTAATGAAATAGATGCCGAAATAAACGACTTTTGCTGTAGCATGATGCAGGGTCGCAACTGATGCTGAGATTCTGTGTTCTTTGATGACACTCTTGACCACATGCAATTCTACATCGTTAAATTACATTGAGAATTTTGATCAAACGGACCGAAAGACTTTTAATTGACAGAGATAACTGTTATACGACTAACGTATGCACCGAAACTTGCTGTAGAAATTTCTGACATTAATTTAATGAGGAAGAGAATGACAAATAGAAGTAGTTAATATAAGTCTTCCCCACGATTATCATTGGCCCCTTTAATATTCAACTAAGAACAGGAATCTTTCTACAGGGATCGGACTTCCTACCAACAGATAGACCCTCATACATCATCATGGACAATGTGATATGCCAAGATGAGAAGTCACTATAGGCTGGTGACAGCTAACCTCGCTGATGTTATTTTGTAACATTACAATATATATAATATTTGTCCGCGGTCTGCAAGAAAGCACTCATTAACATTGTTAGATGTTAGATGTTAAGAGGCATATATTGGATATGTGGAAAATGCTTTCTAGTTTTATTTGTCAATATATCAGTTAAGTATCAACTGTTGAATGATTACTTCAGTCATTTCACAGATATTAATACTTATTAATGTAGTTAATACTTTTAGTGTTTTGTTTCCCACGTGTTGTAACATGTTCTTTGGAAGCAAAATTAGATAATCAAAGCATTGCTTGTAATGATCTAAACTGTAAAATTTATTTTGTACATCGATGACGTATCTCAATTAAGATATAATTTATTCTTGCCGCCCTTTCTAGACCTTTCGGTTTCATTGAATATCACTTACTTTAGAAAAAGCAAAAATTTATCTCCCACAAAGCACTCGACTACAAAATTTTTCATGGATTCTGTTACAATATTTACTTCACTGTTTGCTAGATACAGCTATTATTAACATAATTAAGAAAATGTGAGAGATCAATCAAAATAAACATACGTTTACAATGATACATATCTGTGAAGAACTGAAAATTAATGGGAATGTACAAATAGGAAAACACGGATGAAGAGGGCTTACAGAAAAAGCTAATAAAAAATATTGAATAAACAGAAATCAGTTCATTATCACAAGAGAGATAATTTTCAATAATTAAAGATAGAGATAAATAAAAATGGAGAGAGATAAACAGAGATATATAGAAATAGACAGAGACAGATCGAGATAAGTAGAGATACATTGAAATACGTAGAGATAAATAGAGATGTGCAATGTTTTCATTAAAATTAGGTAGATGAGATTTCTTTGAAAGTAGGTTTTACGTGAATTCGGATGTATCAGCTTGGTACTTTCCCGTTAGTTTTTTTAAAGTGAGAGAAAATTGACGTGCAAATAAAGCTCACTAATTTAGTTCTTTAAAAGTGATCGAAATAATTAATTGAAATAGACTTTTGAACAATTTTACCTTTTTAAGACACTTTACACACCTCAACTTCCGTCATAACTGTGATTCATAGGCATATCTCCTTACAATAAAAGTAGACCTGATTACCGACATTTTTATTTCCGATTTAGTTTCTAAAATGTTTCAGATGGATCGTAATTGTGGAGCAATACACACGCCGCATTGCTCCAAAATTATAAAATTTAAGACAATCTGAGGAGCAATATATATGTATCTTCAAATAAATGTAAAGATTACTAAAAAGCACCCAATATGTTTGCTTTTATTATATTATTAGGAAATATTTTCTTTACTCTATTGTATTACATAATAATGTCGTGTGTGACAGATCCATGAAATGTTAATGATTATTAAATATTTTCTAAGTTCAAGTAGTGACAAACAGGATCGCAGAGTGCTGCAAACCTGGATTCTTTTTGCAAACAAGAGAGAATGGAGATAGATGATGTTAACTCATATTCATGCAAATGCATATCACTTAACGACTAGAGCTTTTTGTGGCCAAAAATACAGCAAAGTTAAGGTGTATAGAAACAAGAAATTCTCGTATTGACAAATCTCGAAAATAAAGATTATTATATGTTAATTTTGCTTTTCATTATTTTATAATTATTTTAGCAACATATTCTAGTTAGTTTTAATGAATGAAATACGTGTAAAACCATACATGATCAATTACAATGGAAGAAAATCGCTATTTATCATAATCTACAAACACGTGGTGATTATGAAGCATTGATGCATAAGCTCATGCATCTAGTGTGCAAAACTTATTTAATTTTATTAAATCATCACGCACATGTCATGCATTGCTACCCAGTTTCGACAGCATAATAGCATAACACATATGGATTCCGCATACCTGCGGATACAGCACTGTTCGATATAATTAAACTTTTTATTTAAATATTATTTTCCATCAAGTTAGCTCTTACGTTTTGATTGAATTAAAAAACACGGTGATGTAATCGATTCTATATTTCGACTGTAATTAAATAACGGTCAGGAGTTTATATGTAATATAGTAATATGCTGGAAGGAGGTAAATATGTTTATATGTAACTATCAAGTAAATGAATGTTGAAAACTCTGACACCCGCATTTGGCAATCCATGTAAATGTGCTCACTAATTGTTTAGATTTTTTCATGTTTAACTATTCCATAGTCATTGGTCAAACATTGAAGAACATGCACAAAGCAAAATTAAAAGACCTGAAGTAATGTCAAAAAATTCAATACAAGTACTGTCTTTGTATTAACCATTAAACATAAACTAATTGTTACTGACAACTATACTACAGGAATTTAAGTAGCAATAAAAAAGACGATTACTATAAATAACTTCAATGGAACACCTGAAACTTATTTAAATAAATTGTATACAAAAGTATACATACATACAGTTCATTAACTTAACATTCATCTGGCGCTATAGCGAAATTGCGTTTCTGACACGAATTTAAAACGTTTGTTATTTAATTGCAACAATTTTTTACTTTCACTTATTACAAATTGTTTCCGTGCATATCTGCGTAAACACAGCTTATTTTCTAGTAATTAACCGTAAATAATGAGAATCAGCAGCAATTACTATCCATTATTAAAATTTTAATCGATATAGTTTCATTCATATCGGTGAAATCAGCTTAAGTCAGTCTGTGCTCGCAAATTGATATATAGTATCTATATATATCATAATCTAGGAAGCTGTAATTTTCATGATGTAGCGTTTCACCTTCAAAGTACACATACAAATTACCAAAATTATCAAAAATTGTGTTATGAACACTATTCGTCGACTTCATGTTGTTTTTGTTCAAAATCATATGCTTAGCGGAGCAAAGTAATTGTAATTGATATTCTTGACACCAAGAGACCATTGCGAAAATGTAATGTTCGTTCCTGAAAATATCGTTAGGATGAATAAAAGTGTGACCGACAGTCCAAAGACTAATTCGTCAACGATCGCAGCAATTATGCACTTCCAAATCGTCCCTGCAACGAATTATGACAAAAGACCTTCGTCTACATGCATAAAGATTCAATTGACCCAAGAACTGAGGCTGATGGACCATAGTGTAGCCGATTGAATTTTAGAGCAAACTGCAGTTGATAACGAATTTTCTAAACGAATCATAGTCAGCGACGAAGCCCATTTTTGCATCGGTGGTTACATTAATAAACAAATTATTAAACAAATTTACTTAAAGTATTTATCAGATATTGTGTTAAAATGTCTCTCTTTCGGTGTTGTTGTTTTCTCCTGTGGACTCGAACTTACTGATTCGATGATAAAATGTTTTGCCCGCACTAAAATATACCTACTTGGATGTTAGAATCTAACAATAAATTCTCCAGTTTGGTGCCAAAATATTTCCGCTGCGGTAGGAAAATTCTTCATTTTAGATTCCATCACAGTGTAAAATGTTATTGTTCCAATGCAAACATCTTTTATCACAAAGTAAAGGTTCTTTATTTCTCTCAGAGCCCTAGGAGGAGGATACCAGGAATGTTGTTTTGCTATGTGAATGAATTCATAAATTATTGTCCTTAGTTTGAACGGTTTAAGAACAATAAAAGGCAGATAGTAGCTATCTTAACCCATTTCTTTCTATTTTGATATGTATTCTACTCTTACAAACAACACGTGCTCATAAGTTTTCAGATGCATGATTCAGATGCAGATGTACCGAATATGTGCCGAATGAAAACTATAAACTGCATTAAACAGCCTCCTTCCACTTTTATATTTTTACTCGCAGTTCTGCCCAGAAAAGAAAAACTGACAAATGTATAATTAACAACAGCTGAATGGTGTTATTTTAACTCCTGTTTATGTGAATTTCCAACCATGAAACTAATTACGCGAAGTATAAAATATTCTGCGTTATAGATTCAAATTTTTTTGTGTTAAAATTATTTTAACTCCTTACTTTTTGGTTACTTTTTATCGCAACAGTGTTACTGTAACATAAAATAAGTAACGATTTTACTAAACTGCGGGGTACACTTACGTTATTACTGGGAAGTTTAACACCATCCCTTTTTACTCCGAGAAATTATTGTCTGCATAGTGTCCAGACGGATGATAATTCCTCCCCTGAATAATTCAGAGATAAATTTTGAACAATATAAAATTATGCTTAAATATACAGGACGTGCAATTTCGAGTACACACGATTTCTGTTTTATAGAACAGCCTGCATAATATTGCGTTTTTGAATACTTTTCCTCAATTCATGCCAACTTTCTTTAAAATTACTTATACCTATCTAGCTTAGCTTTTAAGATAGTTGATATAATTAGGTTTTTTGTGAAATCACGTTGTTTTTTCAATGCCAGATACTGATTGAGCATTTCGCTGTATACGAAAGAATTATATTAATGGTATAACTACGAAAATTAAGGATTTTCACGAAAATAGGATAAATTAAAACATTATCATCCGCCATGCTGTTTGTTTTTAAGAATGAATGGCTCAGGTCATAACAAAACGCGATAATTCTAAATATACGCATAAATATACAATCCCATTACTGCCGTGCTAATTTTAAATGGACAAAGATAAAGTATCGAAAATCTACATATATACAACGGTTTTAACAAACAAAACATTTCCTTATTTATCAAGACCTTTCTTTTAGCGATAAGTAGGAACTATCCTTGCATATCTCTTCGCATAGTATTCAGTTATAGTAACGATAAGTGCTAGCTGTAAGTAAGAACACCAAAAACAAACAATTTTTACACAGTGACACAGTTGATTTAAGAAATTACATAGGCTAAGCTTGTATTTCTTGTACATATGGTTGAATGCATCACCGGATATAATTACTACCTACCATGTTATTTTACTTCTTTAGTTTCTCGTTGTCTAATAGGCTCTGATTATTCGGTATTCTATCGAAACATCAATGAAAAAAAAATGTGTGTACATGTGTCTAGTTCACTCTTTTGTATTTCAAGCTTGAACAAAGCATCCAGATCTCTTTGAAAATGTGGAGAATATGGAGACTATTTGCATATTTGTTATGGACTGAAAGGAGTATGAAGTATTATATACATTAGAATGTTCCTTATTTTTCAGAGTAAAAAATGTTTGATCGCATGCTCTCTTTCTTTTTTTGTTTCATTACAAAACATTGATAAATCAAGTTTTATAAATTTGGATAAATTAAGCAGTGCCATATAGCGTCGAACATCTATAAATCTATACGTACATATATGCGTCAAATTGTTGGTCATTTGCAATAGCGCAAGACGTGTTTGTTTTATTCATTCCAGACAGAAAGGGAAAAACAGATACAGGGAGTTACAAAAGCATTCCTCCTAGAGATGCATCAACCAAGAGATAAAAACATTTTTAGTACATTCACAAAAGGAATTGACTAACAAAAACAAGAAATGGTTGACCCTCGCCAAGCCGTGGGTTGGATTTAGTTTAGCAGTTCAAACGCCTTGTTTGTGCCCTTAAGCCCATAAAGTCTTACAAAAATTACGCAAGAGCATTTTTGAAGCAGTTTAGAATGTTTTATAAGCAGTAGCGGCATTTTGCCAAAGGATGGTCTAAATAAGATATACTGAAATGTGAAAAACTGTTCCACTTCAGAAAATAACATTGATAATTTTTTTTCAATTTGTTCTATTGCCTAAAAATGGATAACAGTTTTCTTCAGCAATTTCCTTCTACATGGAAGAATAATTTCACTTATTGTAGGTAAAAAAATCCATATTAACTGTGAATACTACAGAACGAAGATTTATAAAGCAAGAAGCAATACAAAGGGAAATAACGTACAAAATCATAGAAATTCGCTTTGCAAACAACGGGTGACAGTTTCTTAACTACTAACTAAAAATAAAAACTTTCACTAATTATGCTAGTAACTTAACCAACAAACATTATTTATGTATACTATGAGCACACAGGTGCCACAGTAATGCTTTATATAACGCAAACTGCGGTATGAGTATTATCGTGGACTTGTTCCAACATAAATCATAATTGACTTGTGCTTATGGAAAGGGTTGTATGCTCGCATCGATCAATCGAATAGTTGGAACAGCTTTGTTGCGAACAACGAACGCCTGTGGTTTTATCACGGATCAATTGAAGACGACTTGGCGAGTATAATGGAAACGAATTCGAAATATTCAGAGGGCAGTTCAGGAGATAGCATTATGGACCATGACGCAAAGAAGAAAACAGGAGAAACGGATAAATTGATGGAGATTAAAGATTCTAAGGTGAAAATTTGTCTAAAGGACTGATCAGGATAGAGGACCTAATGAAGTTATGGTACCAACAAATTCAAGATAATTTGACACTGGTAAAGAGCAGAAAGGAGGAGATAATGGAGATTAAAAGGCAGATCAGTCTAAGACTGTACAAGGGGAATTTTACAGAATTTAAAGAACAAGAAAGGCTAGAAGAAAAGAGTTGCGAAAACCAAATGAAGACAATATGCAAAAATAAGTACCCAACCCCTTCACCCAAGCTTGGACCGTCAAGGGATATGGAAGAAGAGGATATGCCGGAGCCCATTGTTTATACTCAGAACTGGGGTGACGAAGTAGAGGTCGAAATGGTAGAAGGAGAGGAAGACGAAGAAGTCAGCCAGAAAGAAAGAGAACTACCACCGAAAAAGGAATACAGGCCTCTTCCGATTGTAATCACAAATCCTTGACTGAGCACAAGTGAAGACTTGAAAATATTCACAAAAACGACGAAGACTGAAGAAATTGTTGGATGGCAAAAACATGCAATACCACATTTTGCCTTAAGGAGCAGAACCCATTGAAGTTGGTGTTTAGAGAAATTCCTAAAGAGGTGTCCATTAAAAAGGTGAAAGAGAAATTAAAGGCGAAGAACAACCGCCGTCAATAGGCTGGAGCTACACTCGTCCCACGGAATGAAGGAGAAAAGAATAACAACCTTTTTTGACAGGGTTTTGAGCCCACGTAGGGAGCCGAGGTGATTGCACCATAGTCAGAGCTGCTTCAGTGCAAAAAAGAAGGAAAAAAAAATAACATGCTTGCGCCGTATATACATAAGTATAACGTTTAAAAATTATATTTTCATGAAAAATATAAAAATGTCAACCCTTGACATTATTTCAGAAGCAATAATGTAGATTTAAGTCGAATTCCACTTTACCTCGGTAATAACAGGTTAATGCAGATTTTAAAAAGGTATAATCTACAAATTTCTGAAAATGAAATTTTAAAATAAAGTGAAGCCACTTTTGTTAAGAAACTATTACATATCCTTTGTAAAAGTAATTCTGTGAGTGCATAGAAATGTATTTACAGCACGTACATATACGTAGAATTTGTGTAAATTAGCGCAAACTAGCTATTAGAAACGTTACTCGCAACTTCGTACTTCGTACAGAAATACTTTTCATTAAGTTTTACCACTTTTGTGAAGTTCCCGACCGCTTAATTACTCAAAATCTAATTGCGTAACCAGCTGCTACGGTAAGTCTCTGAAATTACATTAGTAGCGAAGATTTAATGACTCTTACCAATCGATATTTGCTTAATGGCACTGAATATTTAAAAAATATTTTACGAATGCATCCAATAAATTAAGATTAGGCACGTTTAAGGTGTCATTGCTTATAAGTGCACCTTTCTTGTACAAAATTACGCGCAGCAATAATAATTATTGAAGCCGCCATGAGTGAATGCTACAGCAGTGTTATTACTAAAATTCGCACACTTTCCGTGCGCTCCACAAGCGTGGGTATGGGTATCGCAAATTTATGCTTGACACATTAGATTATGCGATGGAGTGAGGCCGCGAGACGACCTTGTTACCGATGTAAGTATAAAAATAGAGAGATTTATTCTATATCTGGAAGAATGTGCATTCGGTTTTCTATTATTAAAGCAATATGCATAAACATACGAACAATAAGAACAGGACATATTATAGCAGCGTTGTACGTATAAATAAAATCGATAATGTATGAAATCAATGATTTCAGAGTTTTGTTGCGTGTGTGAGTTAGAGTACATGACAGAGAAGAAAACACTTACCGTTCTAAGCGTCTTCCGTGAATTGACATACTGGAGAAACTCGGTTGTATATTTTCAACATCAGGTGCCTTTTCAGTTATTTCTGCAAAACGTGTCCGCCGTGAGGAAAAAATATGCTTATATTCAGAAAACGAGCGTACTACATCTAGTGATATTATATTTGCATAATTAAAATAATCTTTGAAACAACTTAACGCATCTATAGACGTACCTTCACAAATATGTATTAAAGCGTCAAAATCTGAATCCCTGTCTAAAACACTTTCAAACTTAACCAAAACACTTTCTTTTTTTGCGTCTTCTACAACACATAGTTGTGCGTGAACATCTTTTACGATTTGCGCCGATTTCTCTAACGACAGCGACGAATTTTCTAATTTTGTTATAGCCTCCTCTTGTTCCTTCTTGTTTTTCGGTATTGTTCTACTTGTCTGGATGCTAGCAAAATTGAAGATAATGGTTGATGTGGTTCCATTTTACACGCGTACACATTTTTTTATAGTCAGTTGTTTCGTCCACACATAACCACAGCTTTTTATTTTTAAGTTCGGCTTTAATGTTATTTTCTAAATGTTTACACACACCTTTGTAACGTTGTCTGGCTTGGTAATGTAGGATGAAACACAAGTTGATTATTTTTTACTCAATTAATTGGTATAAAAAAATTATTTCGTTGACATTCAGATTGCGATTATTAAAATTACATTGTAAAAGGCAAGGAACTTTACTTCTGCCGTCTAGAGAGTGCTGTTTTTAAAAGGTACAATCTTTTAAATTTATTTAAAAAAATTCGCATGAAATCATTTCATCGTATCAGCCTTTAAGCTTAATGGTTTTAATAATCATAAACAGTTAAGGCAGACGACTTTAATGCTGATTTTTTGAAGGAGGAGAATTTGTAATTCACTAACAAAGAACTTCCTGGCGCAGCATACATACGGATTAAAAGAATCACGATGATCAGGACGTTTAGTTGATTGAAATTCATGCCATAAACGCAGATTATCATCGGAGCACTCCATCTTTGGCATGCCTAAAATACATTGAATGTTTTAAAAGCTTCGAAAGGTATTGTAAGAGTTCCGTCAATTCTTAATGTTAGAAACGTGCAAATCGATATATAAGCTTCTAGTTAGAAATAAAAAGGTGTTTTTGGAGAATTATGGCGCAAAATCAGTGGTGGGATTTTGTAGTGGAATTTTAAATTTTTTTTTTAAATCAGTAACCCGAAAAGTTGTATATAAGATCCCAGTTAGAAAATGTATTTCGCCATTTTTGGAAAAATAAATGGGTAAATTAGGGGTGGATTTTGCATGAGCAAATTCTGAAAGTCGTTTTCCTTTTTTGTTTATAACCTATTCATTATTATAATAGATTCCCCTATTTTACACCCTTAATCTAAATTTCCAAAAAATTATTACAAAAGGAACGTGCTGTACAAATTTCATGTTTGTCATTTCAATAGTTTCAGCTCTACGTTGATGAGTCAGTAGATGGAAGCGAACATTCTAGACCACAACAGATAGTAAAGATGAAAGTGAGGCAGAAAACTATATTGTGAAATAAATACATAGTGTATTAAATCAGAGACCTCCACATCTTTTGTCTTTATTATTAAAAAAGAATCAGCATACGGTGCCTTTAATACGACATATCAAAGGTAGACACTATGATATAATTTACGATAGTTGTTTTATTTTTATTTTAAAATTCATTTAAAAAAAGAGTCTAGGCAACCGCAGCCCAGTGCTTATTTTGTCTAAATCACATAGGTGTGAACTATATTATATGTAGACGATGAAATCACATACCGAAATTGCCATCGGCTCCCTAACCATTATATTATATTTAAATATTTTAGTTTTAATCGATTATCTTATTTATGTTGGTGTTTAAATTGCAATATTGAAAAAATGGATTAGAGATTTGTTCATGCCAGTGCAACTCCACAGACCTCATAGATATTTTAAACAAAGACAAGGCTGCATCAAATACTATAAATACCCAAGTTACAATTAATCAATAGGAAAACATCCTGGTTACATAATTTAGATGAATTACAAACAGCAAATATATAATATTCCAATTGACATGTTGTACAGTGGACTCAATAACATGAAAAGTATAAATCCGTGTATTGTATACAATAATCACTTGAGCACTCGTTATGATAAATAACTTACGCAGAATTTTTGTACATTTCTCTATTATAAACGTTTAGGAAATATAGATATATTCATTTTTAAAATCTTTGCATTATAATTTGCATAGTTCGATTCTTATCATCACTGCAAAGAAAATAAAAATATAAAGATGTAGACAACATTTTGTAGTTTAACTTCATGCTGATGTGCAAGAGAAAATTTGGTCAACTGCACACACTGAAGAAACCAATCAGGCAAGAAGCAAATTCTCCAATTCCACTAAATTTTCTAAACCCATCAAACTTTTTAAACAGAAGAACACCTTAACTTGTAAAAAATCTTGAAAACAAAAAATAATGTTACTTTGAATTTTATATTACCGCATTATAAAACGAAGCTAAACTAGAGAATTACGAAGAAATTTATACATTGCTTCAACAATTCGAAAAATTTGAAGAAAATAGCAGTTCCTACCCTGTATGTACAACATTGTCATTCTGATGATGAACATCGTACGGTAGTTCTTCAAAAAATAAAGTATTTTTGCGGGTAACCTATTACAGTTTACTAGCTTGCCCTGCATATAAACGGATTTGAAATTATTGAGGTGCTTACGAGATTGCCGACCTCAGAGATGAACTTTACAGCGAACAGCAGACGAAAGAACGTATTTCTAAAACACACAAATAATATCAAAGTAGAATAAATTTTAAAATAAGGCGTAAAGTCGACAATTTTTGTATATTAAATGTGTACATTTTTCCTGTTTTCCCTGGTGTTTACGCATCACTTTATTTCATTTACTGTCATACAATTTTTAATTGTTATAATATTAATCGGTGAGCAAAAGGTTTATTCTGTTCTATGTATAGGTGTCTCAGTTCGCGAATGATACGAGTTGCGTGGTCGTGAGTTCCTGCATTTCGAGCCTTTCGCGTTCTTTGGACGATATTGTTTCCGATACGGTGGCGTACCGCGATGAGAATTGTTTAACTTTAAACTGCGACAAGACCAGTTTCATACGCTTCCATCCCATTACCGACGACGACCAGAGCATGTACATACGTTAGCATGGACGGAAAGTCTGTGCCGGAGTTATCGGAGTACAATTTCCTGGGTCTGACGGTCGATTTATTGGGTGCTGAGACAAAACTGTCTTCTGCACTATATGGCATAAGAGTTCTGCGCGACTGCGTTAATTTGAGTTCACTTAAATCGTTCTATTTCGCTTACGTTGAGTCCCGTCTGCGTTACTGCGTAATTATTTGGGGTTCATCCTCTTACGTTGCAAAGCTATTTAAACAGTTAGGAATACTGCCTCTAGTCTCACTGTGATGAGACACAAATGCTTTACAAAAAACATACTGCTCAATTCACTAGAAACAGCGATGTTTCTCAAAGCCTGTCAATGGGGAACCGCAACGATCTGTGCGATCTAAGCAACGCACCCATCTTTACGAAACTGGTCCCAGATATAAGGCTATAAGCTTTTACAATAAACCAACAATAAAACAATGCGGACCAATTTCACGATTGAAAAATGAGTTCAAATCCTACCTGCGTACTCACTCTTTTTATAGGATTGACGAATTCTTGAATTGTTTATCAGTGCATAAGTCTCCTGTCTGTAATTTTATTTTTATAATTATTTTATCTATTTTTTATTATTAATTATTTACTCTATTTCCAAGTTTTATTTGTATGTATACCAATATGAATGTGAGTGCATCATTTCGAGGTTGTATTTATGCAGCCAATAAGATAAAGGTATATAAACTACGTTTCCGGCCCACACTCGAACCCGACGATGATGGTAAGCGGTTAGTGTTTTCCCTCTGGATAGGATCTAAAATCCCTTGTGACCAAAATTCGTATAAAAATATCTTTTCTGATAAGTGCATATTTTCTACAAATGTATTCGTATAAAAATTCGAGATATCGGAGTGATACAAATCCAAATATTGTTATTAATCGCAAAAGGGTTAATTTATGGTGTACGGTATTATACGATAGAATGACTGGTCCGTATCTTTTTGACTCTGCTGTTAACCAGCGTAGTTATTAAGACATGCCGATCAACTTCCTTTTAGAAGAAATTGAAATTTAATGATTACAGGCAACTGTATTTTCAACAGGGTGGTTCCACAATTGCTATGAGAGTGTGGTTGAAGTCACAGTTTGGATGTAGGTGAATTGGGAGATACGGCCCAAATCTTTGGCCGCCTCGATCTCCCGATTTCACAATTATTATCTTTTTCTTCTGAGGATATCTAAAGCAAAAAATACATAAGGACGTCTTACTTCGAAATGAAAATATATTACACTTCAAATGATAAGCATTTGCTATAAAGAATTTCGAAGAGGAATTGAGTTATGCGTTGACAAGTGAAGATAAAATAGAATAAATAATATTGTATTATTGCATGTTAATTTGTTAATGTTTTTTTTTTTGTTTTTATTAAGGGTCCTTTTAATGTTTCGTTTGTTTATTAAAATTTAACATAATTTGAATTAGTATTTGGTATAATTTTCTCGGTTTTAGAACAAGCAAAAACTTTTATGAAGAGCATTTTTTGTCAAAAACCAATACCTAGTAAGAAAGTTTTCCTCTTGTGACACATATTCCGCAACACGCTATATATTATTCAGAATATATGGCAGTAATGAACGAACCATTTGGCTTATTCTTAATTGTATTAGAATAATAACTTCATGCCGATTTAGTATAGCGATATTGAAGGATGCAGATCAGTGTCTAATTGTTAGTTGCTTCACTCCCAGATGAATACGTTAATTAAACAATTATATTTATTAATATATATGTATGTATTTATTTTCGATTTGAACGTTTTCCGTATATACACATATATCGTATGTCAGTATGTACATTAAAACGATGAAATACTTCCTCTTTCAATCTACCTCTGTGGAAACGTACATAATAACAAAGCAAAGCGCTCGCGGCTTGGTCCGGTGAAAGGAACGGATTCGGATGAAATGTTGATACACTTATGCAGCAGATCAGTTTAACAGCAGCATCACATAGTGAAGGTGTATAACCATGTTACTACAGGTGCGTGAAAACTCATATTTACGATTTTGGTTCTTGTAATGGTTGGTGCTTGCGCGGTAAATTGGAATTCGCACATGTTGATAGCTATACGATGCGTGCTGATATTAATTTGTACATTTTAATAATATTTTAGTATATTACCTACAGAAAATAATAAATAAATCGTTCACAAAATATTATAACGGGCATATTGAATATAAAGAAGTAATTTTCTCAAATAATAAATTCGTAAATGTATTTTTCCCAAAACAAAATACAATGTTACTTTTATTTACTTCTTATTTGTTACACCAGATGGATAACAATGAATAATTCCTAAGATGCAGAAAAAATTTTGTAACACTTAATAATAATATAATCTTAAGTACGAAATGAATAATTTTTGAAAGGTGTGCATGTAATCCAAGAATCTACCACACGACAAATGAATGTGGCTAAGACAATTTCTTCTCTAATACTAGCACTAAGCAATATCAAAACTAAGTAAGCTACAAAAAAAGATGTATTTTACGTTTACATAATATTTGTGAATTTGAGAACTAAACTATTCTTCAAATATATGGTATGGTTTTCCTATTTCAAAATTACCTGAAAATAATTTTTGAAAAGTTGCTTCTTCATAAATAAATTTCTATCCACAAATATTTGAGATATTTTAAAATTCCAATAACAGGACGTAATGTAATGTTACATACATGAAAACGTATGTATTAAAACATTAGACGAAGGTGTCAATATACAGCGTATCCACTTACTGCGCGGGTGGAAGATAATTCCTTCCCCGTACTAGTAGTTTACAGAAAAAGTTTTCCAATAAAAAATATTCGGAGACAAATACTTCATAAAATAAAGTTCAGTTTTGGCAGCACACGATACAAGTAGGAATTTTTATAGAACATACTGTATATTATTACTAATTAATAGTGTATGTAATAGTAATATGAAGTTATGTAGATGTGTTTTTTGCTAAAATGCATAGAGTACTCCAACGAAATGCTGTAAACTTTTGTTTTTCTAAATATATTTATTAAAAGTACGTAAGTACAACAAAAATCAATAAAGTTGGTTTTGTTTCTCATAAAATATGTTAATAAACTGGTATTTATTATATTGATAAACAGGTTTCATTTTAGTAAATACAATTCATTGTTGTAATAAATTTATTCGTTAATATATTTTTGTTGTTTCTTTAACAAAACAAAGACAAAACATTCTCTATTCAATTAATCTTTTTTGAGTACTTTCTTTCAAACAAACTCTATGCAACTCCTTGGATTTTGTTGAACGTTTACTAGCATTTCGGTAATAATATTTTACGTGATGCCCACGCTATTACCTTAAATATTACCTTAAAGAATACATCCCGAAGGGTTTTTTATGATTATTTTTATTTAGGTAAATTGCAATATTTTTGAAAATCCAAAATCGCAGTAATATGCAGATGTTTCACTAAAAAATGAAATTGTATCGTGCACTGCGGAAACTAAATACACTGTATACTCGAATATAATTTATGTTACTTCAATTTTATTATATATATATATATATATATATATATATATAATTGTTTTTATGAAATGCCGTTTTTTTCGAAAATATGCGGCAGTAGCAGGAGACACACAATGTCTTCGACCACAAAACTGTACACACACAGAGAATCGCTTGTTAAATCAAGATAAACTTTTTCATTGAATTTTTTTACTTGGATGAACAACAATATTATTGTTATTTTACTAGAGTGTATGTATTAAATCAACAAAAGGTACTGCAACCACTGCATTTTTTTAAAAGAATAAAAAAATTGTTACGCCGTACACAAACGAGACCATTTGTTAATGTTATAAATATTTTATTGAAACAACAACCGTACTTCTTTCAGTGTACTTACATGCCTTGAGGCATAAATATTGTATTTGAAAAATGTCGTTTTCCTTTTTTAATTTCGAAAATTCCCGTCTATACAACTAATACGCTATATTCTTCTTTTAAAAGCTGCAGAAAGGAAGTCATTAGTAACTTTGAAGTGAATTTCAATTTTCCCAAAGGCGTGATCGGCAGTTGAAGTTGGACTTGTACGTCGGAGTTGTCACTATTCAAATCGAATTGTAATTAAATTGGCGCAATCGTCTCTCGCTGTTACATTTCTCCCTCCAACAGCCTTAGACTTATTGATTATGCATCAGGTGAAACGAAACTAATACATATTGAATTTTAAGGACAATACTTAGACGTCTCTTCAGACAATCATGCAATCTTAAAACGGAAGTACACAAATGTAATGTTTATTTAATTAGCAATCGTATGTCAGTTTTCGTCAGACTACTTCATTTTCGCAGAGAGAACTTGGTTACCTCCATTTACGTATATATTCCAAATACACAAGAGTGTTAACTTAATTACGCGTGTCATCCTCATAACGGAACATGTATTACGAATTAAATTATCTACATTCGTGTAAACTTGTTTAGATAACTAATATAACTAATATGCGAAGGAGCAATAAAGTATTTTAGGTAGAATTCATGACACCAAAATTCTGTAATTAGCAACAACTAATACATACCTACGTAGTACCTACTTAAGCAAATAATGTTTAATTATTAATAGAACTGAATAAATTAACTCAATCATCGACGAAAATATACAAAAGGAATTACTTTGGTTTTGCATTCTTGAAATGTTTTGCATGTACATTTTTTTTCGGAAACGAGAAGTAAAATTAATCGAAAACGCCGAGAACTCCTTGACGAATAGACAAGCAGCAATATTACGCAAGTTATTAAGCTTGCTCCCATAATATTCCAGCATTAAAATAAAGCACTCCAGTCAGCTAAATATATTCATCAGTTATTAAGTCCAAATTATACTATTTTCTAATTTCGTCTGTAGACAAAATTAGAAACAGTTACAATTTTTTGGCACGATGAGACCTACATTTACGCATTTCTAGTAAAAGTTTTGTTGGAATACGGAAACGTCCACTTTGATGCTTGAATATTTAAATTTATTTAGAAATGGCACCATTAATTCAATGTGTGTCACTATAATCGACACAGAATTCAAATTTAGCATTAATATGCAAGTACAACAAATTAAATATGCAGAATCGACAGGAAAAAATTGTACAAGCTCATAAACTAAATATTTAAAAGTCTGGGAAACCATTTTGTATTTATATTCACCGTTTAATAACCAAATCAATCATTAATTCGCTGCTGCATATGTATGTACATTTTCACTTTCATACCATAAATGCAACGTCTAACGCCAAATAATGCCGTCATTTGCTCAAAAAGGAACGCATTAAGTTTTCTTGTCGTTAAATGAACGTGTTATTCTCCTATGAGCATGCACGAAGCGATTGATTCGCTGTGTTTTATTCGAAATTGGACCGCTACTATCTTAGAAGTTTATAGTTTTCCACTCCTTATATACTTTCTAAAGCAAAGCATACGCGCCAAACTATAATAATTTATATTTCAAGGTGATAGCAATAGAAATTTTGCTGAATGGCTTCTATTTTGAACGTACAAACACGTTTGATGTTAATAATTCTCACTTTCCACAAAAAATTTTCGGTTTTAACGAGTGAAAGATAGTGGGTGTAACAACTCAACACATATACAGCGTATAACGTAACTATATATGTATATATTACAAAAGAAAAACGAAATACGTGCAATTCATGTATTTTGTAATAGGATCTTTACCGCATTAACTTGAACTGTACATAACCCAAATAACTTCGCCATATACTTCCTTTTAGTGGTTTTTGTTACTTACCTGAAGGTATGTGTAGATCATTTATAAAATAACCAGACGCTGTGGAAATACTCCTTATATTAGATTCTTACGTCCTGAAAGTATGTGAAATGGATGGCAGGATAAAGCTGTAAAATGGTAGTTCTCTTGTGTACGTAGCCCCATTTTGTTATTTATAGAAACAGGTATTACCGCCGAAAAAGTGATGAATTTGTAATCCAATCAATTTTACATTGTTCGACAAAAAGGAAACGATTACTATCACCGTAGCAATATTTGCATCAAAATACTAATTTATACTTGATTTCAGAAAAGAACAAACTTAATTAAGCAATTACTGAGCTAGGTACATTTAGGATAGCGTTTAAACCAGAATGTATAAAAAATAAATTAAAATAATTGGCAGACAATTTTTGTCAAATGTAGTATTTTTAAGCAACTGAGATAAACTTGAGTAACTTTCGATACCAAAAACTAGTTGAAACAAAAAAATAGACAGGGTGTGACGGATGTATCCAGCTACACTCAAAAAATTGGTAATAGAGAATGATAGTAAAAGTGATTTCGATAAGCTTCCATCGATATATGAAAGAGTACGTTGAAAGTTTCTGAAAACTTGGCAGTACAATAAGCTACTGAACTAAAATATTTGTAGTAATTTGGCACTTTTGGCTATATCGGAAATAGCTGTCAACCTTGTTACTTTAAATGGAACACCCTATATATCATTACATCCTTGAATCCCTAATTCAATACTACGGAATTTAATCGTTAGGTTCGAACAAACAGAGAATTCTTACAAAATATACTGAGTAAAACTAACAAAGATTAACGCTAACAATGCTAAGTTAACACTACCAATGCCTAGTTAATACTACTTCCAACATTATTTCTATTCCCTTTTATAGGTATCAAGAATGCTTACTTCAGATACTACTAATCTTTTGCAAGGCGCTTCTGCTGTTTGCAGAAATAATGCAAGACGTATATCATTAATGCAAAATATATACAAGGCGTAAATCGTTAGCAGTTATTACTTATCAGCTGATATGACTCGTACTTGAAATATTTTAATTTTTTGAAAATTTCTGACAGATGGACTGTTGCATGTGAAGTTTTGTAACCGCGAAAGTGAAATTTTGCAGAACTATTGATCGTATAGGATACTATTATAATCCGAATAAACTTTCGAAAACATGATACAGCGTGTCTGACAATTACGCTTAAACCTTCAAATGGAGAAAGTGTCAAAATTATTTTTTTTTACAACTACCTATTTTTCTATTGATCATATTGTTTTTGTAGAAAAACAACAACAATTAGGAAAATTTATATTATAGCACAATTTCCTTATATAGGGTTCATACTACTCTATATCTGCAAAATGTCACTTTTCTAAATAAAAATTTTTCAAAAAGTACAAATATTTCAAATATGATGAGAAATACCAACACAGTTATATAGGGTGTACATTAAAAATAAAAGAAAAGGAAGGAGAGAAGAGGGCGTAAAAGTTACAATAGGCCCAAAGGCAGGAAGGGCAGGAAATTACAAAAGTAAACTTAACCGCTCAATTGCTCCAATTACTAAGAAACTTATTAACTCCAGACCAGTAGAACGCAAGACAGTCATAAGAATCGCAATCTGAAACGCATACAGAATAAAGAACCAAAGGTGAATTGCGAACCGAGAAGGTGATACGGAGAGCGGAAACGCCAGAACATTAGTAAGAAAATCTCCTGGTGTGTAAGAAACGAGGATATGGAGAACTTCAGTTGGAAAACCTAGCGGATAGAGCAAGACGGAAAAGAAATGACGCCATCCAAAGGATAGGAAGCCACACCTCGCCAGGAATTGAAAGACTGGCGGAAGTATTATAGTGGCGGAGATTTTAATAGAAAGGGAGAAAGCTGCCAGCTGGATTTCTTGCCAGCTCATCAGCATGGGGAAGAGAGCCCAAATTGAACTGAAGTCATTGCTTCACGGCAAGAAATAATCTGTTTTACCATTTCACCTACTTGGAATTCGATGGTATAGACTGTCCCAATACGCATGCTCAGCATCGGGATCGTCACAAATATGAGAAATAGAACGTTGAATAAATTAGACAAAATGAATAAGCCGTCAGGGCTTACACTTTTCTACGTAAAAAACGTAATATTGAAGAATACGTGCGTCATAGGGAAAGACCTATTTTTTTATATAAACTTCCTTATTTTACATAGGAATCGCAGGTAGCTGTTTGCCAAGTTCTATAATAACAATAAACTTGTTTTGATTATCTTTTAGTAATCTTTCTAATTTAATTACTAAAATATATAGGTAGGTTTAAAATTAAAAAAAAAAGTGTATATTCTAATTACTTACTGTCGTTTTCACAAATAAATCCAAAAAGTTGTAACCATTGAAATCGGCAAATGATGCTCTGCCTAATGCTATCATTCACACGACTTGTATTTGAAATAAGAAAATTCGTACCAGAATCTCGAAAGATGTGCCACATACATAAAAAGGTAACGTTGGCATCATTTCAACAACCCTCTACATGTTTTTTGGTGAGCCTTGAGTGATTTTATTGGGAGCAATTGGGAGCAATATTTAATTTAAATATAGTGAAGGTATAAAGGCCATTGCTGACCTTAATAAAAATGGACGATGAGAGACGAGACTTGCATACAAATTTATTTTTATTTGTCACTGCAAAACTGACATACCATTAACTATAGTAGCCTTTGAATATGTCACTATTACGTTCGCTATTCTTCCATTACGTCTTGGTTTTATTGCAGCAAGAATAATTAGTCCAATTGTATAGACTACAATTGCAAATTTTATAGGAAAATAACAAAAATTCTTGTTAATTTGTACGTTTACACTCCATTTAACAGTAGAATTAATAGAGCGAATCCGAGTAACACGTTGCGCGCTATACGACGCGAATGGTCAAGTTCGAGGCGGTATACAGCGACCGCAACCGCTACTATAAAAATGAGAGTAAGGATTCCAGTGTCAAGTTCAATTTCACGTTACGACCGGTAAAAGAAGTGCATATACATGTTACATCGTAGCAGGCGTCCTTCTAGGGCAAAATAAGTTATTTCAACGGATGATATAGTTCCTCATTTTGTGTATCGATTACTAATCAATTATTTTCGAGTACACATATAAAACCCCTAGTTTCTACAATGGCAACAAAAGTAAATCTGTAAGTGTTAACCCATGTAAGTATACTTTCGTCGGAATTATGATTAAGAACTTTCGAATACAGTTTGTTCTTTATTTGGAATGAAGGTTATAATGCTAAAATTCTGTACTTTTTATTCCTTTCTAGATCGCAGAGCCTTCAATATTACAATCAACGTTTAATGTCGAAATATTTAATTAAAATTAACCTTAATTCCAAAGACATAGTTGTATTCTAAACTTCTAGAGAATCTCTTGGTCATATTGTTTCAAATAATGCATAGTATACATTACAAAGATTGCTCAATACGGCCAGTTTGTCTGCTCCAGCCGAGGTACACGTTCACATTCATTATAAGTGTTAAAATGCTCGCGCATTTCGTAGATAAATTGAACAAATTGTAGTAAAAAAAATATGCAATAAGTAAAATTGTCGTGTATCTGTTTATTTACTAAAAGCAATATTCAATTCACAACGCAGTACACGGGTTATCAATAATGATAGCAAGGACTGTGGCGTAGTATGGTAAACAACACATAAGTATCGGCACCCTCC
>LR736895.1:155624-300607 GCA_902654985.2 Oryctes borbonicus | reverse complement strand
ATGAGGACCATTCGTGTCCTCGAAACGGCCGTCCCGGACTAATTATTATATTACTATATAATAAATTAAACTTGTGTGGTGCGGAGGGTGCCGATACTTATGTGTTGTTTACGGGTTATCAACCAAATCTGAGTTAGTAAGTGTACATCACAGGAGCCCTAACAACTATATGTTGCGACAAATCATATCTTTTCAAAAAATACACTGATTTGATAAAGCGATTTAAAAGCTAACTACTTTTTGTATTTTTAACAATTCTAAACTGCTGACAACAAGATGTCAGGACAGTTTCATATAACCACAGTCAAAGGCTAAGAAAGGGGTTTTCAGCCACAATGGCCGCCTGAATTCGAGAACGCATAGTGTCTACAAGAGATCTACAAAATTCTCGAGTACTGTTCCAAATTTCTTGTAATTTATGGTTTATTGAGAATTATTTCTTGATGGCTACTTCATTTTATGCCATAAAGTATCAATGACATATAAATCTGATCTACATAATGGATGAAGCAGCATTGTCTCCAAACAATTTTTTCTTGGATTTAGCCGTGCGACTAGATAAGCCGCCCTGCTGAAATAAACAGTCTCTTCTCAGCTATAACGTTTGTGCCTTGGCGACGATATTTCTTCAAGAATTTGTACACATTTCTGGGCATTTACAGTACCACGAATAATAGTTAAAGGCCCCGAATCCTATTGTTAACATTCACCTCCAGACCATTATACCATGTGAAACTTAACGGTTCTTTTAATACAAACTTTATGGAATGCTTGTTTTTTCTATGATCGCACATGAAATTTTGATTCATCGCTACAATCTCACGATTCTTTAGATTTGATCTTTTCTTGTGAACTGTAATCAGCAATGGCTTTTCCTTGGCCTATACAAAATATAATTCACGTATAAATCAAACTAATGATACTCTGCAAAATATACAAGTACTTTATAAAACCCCAAAGTATATCCATGAATTTATTTTTTGCAACATTCTTTACACTTGAGTCTATTCCATCGCTTAGTAATTTCTCAGAGAGTGCATCTCCTGTCGGCTTTGAAAATTTTTGACTAAATACCTTAAATCTTTCTTTGAAACTGTTATTGGTCGTCTAGAACTCTTTCCTCGGACGTCAATATCTGCATATCCACCGTATTTTTCTCTAAAAACAATTCATCAGCAATTTTACGAATTGTTTGGTGCTTTTCCCAGTCTAATTTTAACAATTATTCAGAAAGGCAAAGCAAATTTTTAATCAAATGTAAACATAAGCTAATAACTTGCAGGTCATACGTAGTTTAACATTTATTAAACTGTCTTCACAAATACTTCAACGCTTCCTTCTGTCTGTCCCAACATTAATTAATAAGACGACGATTATTAGAAAGTAACAACTTCACTTTACACTTTACAAATATTGTAGCAAATTACAGAATTTGGTTTCACTTTTATTTTTCGAACATAAAAAAATGTAATAACATCACCAAATCTGGACATTATTTAAAAGGTTTTAACTTGTCTCAACATATAGTTGTTAGGCGGTGTTGGTATTACGATTTGATACTCGACGATTTAAAGAATTATGTTAAATATCTTATTGAAGGTACTGAGAAATTGAATAAATAAGGAAATTGACCCGATTAGCGGACAATTCTTTGACAAAATTCAATATCATTTTTCATTTAAAATCTACGAAACACTTCCTTTACATAGTCTACTTCCATTATAATTCCCGATTACAAATATTCAAGTACCAGTATCCACAGTAATGTAAAACCTAATCTTAACACTTTAACTACGAGCCGGCTCTTTACATTAGTCAAACTGGCAGATAATTACAACTTAGAACCATAGAACATAAACATCATTCCAGTTCTGGCATTTACAAATGCAAAATTGAAACTAGATATACTATAGATTACGATAAAATTTCTTCCGAACAAGCAAACAAGCTTAAATTTGGGCTTATGGAAGACTGATGAAATAAAAAGCGTGAACAACATAAAATTCTGTGTGGCCAACTATCCCTCAACGAGTCATTTTGTATTAACTCCTTGTATTAATAGATAACTTTTGGATTTTTTTTTCTTTGCCTTATTTTACAACCCGGTAGCTACGAATCGGCACCCAACAAGTATTTACTGCTGTTTATTCTTGTCCAATTATTCCTTTCCAAAATTCTTCCCCATTTTAACTTGGCGTACAATTCAAGTTTAGGTTCCTATAATTTTCCAATAACGCATTTCTGTTCGAAAGAGTGATATTATGGATCCAATTTTATCAGTTCATATTTATTAATTGCAACACATCGCCAAAATTTGGCTTTGTATTGATATTTTTTTTGCAATATGGACAATATTTTAATATCGTTATACACAATAATGATAGCAAGGACTGTGGCGTAGTATGGTAAACAACACATAAGTATCTAATTATTATATTACTATATAATAAATTAAACTTATGTGGTGCGGAGGGTGCCGATACTTATGTGTTGTTTCGTTATACACAATTTTATTTTAACCGATTGATGTATTTGGTTGTACAAACCATAAAAAATATTTTCAATATTTCTTTGTACTTACGATAACATTGTTTGTGCATTTCGGTACTCTTCCAATCATTTTGATTTTTGATTTAATAACATGTATATTAAATCTCATTTCTCTTGAATCTGAAAGTTTAAAAACGTTAAACAAAATTGAATCATATATTGTCAATGCATTAAGAATATATTGCACACGGTTTATTCTTTCTATACAGCGTTGCACGTTTTCCTTTCTGTTCTTTTATAATTTCAACACACAAAACAGAGAGCTTGCGTGCAGCCATATTAAAACTAGAAAGTTAGATAACATCATGTAGGTTACGACTGCAACGTCTTGTTACTTATTTATCGAGATTTAATAATTATTTTATTTTCTATGTAATTGGTTTCCTGAATAACTGGTATTGAAGCACCCATAACGTCCATATTATTACATGAATCAATTATAACGAATACTTGACGACTAACTAGACCGTCTTGATAGGAAATAGATGCCGAAATAACGTTCAAGGAATTTTTCTCACACTTAAAGATACTCGTTCCAATATTTACATACTATAATTGAGATAATAATGAGTGTAAATAAGAAATGTATCCTATTCGATGCTCTGAAGTTTCTTTTTTATAATAACTAGTTATGTGTTCTATATTATATCCATTTACATTTATTGCCTGGGAACGATTTTTTTTACATTACAATATATTCTTGTATCTAGAAATCAGTTATTTTCAACCGTATTGCCAAA
This sequence comes from Oryctes borbonicus, assembly GCA_902654985.2. Classification (NCBI taxonomy): domain Eukaryota; kingdom Metazoa; phylum Arthropoda; class Insecta; order Coleoptera; family Scarabaeidae; genus Oryctes; species Oryctes borbonicus. The sequence goes on along the minus strand of LR736895.1, from coordinate 297,317 downwards.
TTTCGCGATCAACTATAATTATTAGTGTATTTTTGACCTATCTACCTATATGCGATACACACAAAAAAAAAAAACGTCAATTTCAACAATTTTTTTAATTAATAACTTTTGAATAATGGATTGAAATACATATCTGCTACTAAATTATACGTAGTGTTACACACATCAATAGCTCATAAAAAACGTCGCACATGACTTTCTAGGAAAGAATATTATTCGGAATGATCTGGGAGTTTCCGGAACCATGCACAAAACATGCATACTTTATTGCAATAAAATAATTCTTCTCAGTTATGTAAGCAACGTAGAATGGAAAAAAATATACATACATATATATCTAGAAACGACAAGCTCTAAAAAGCGATATCGATGATAGTAGACATTTACTTTATAAAGTTATTACAGGAAATAAGATTTCACCTCGCGCTGATATATTTTATTTTACATCACGTACACCAGCTGCTAGGGGTACATAATCGACTTGTTTAGCATTTATTATACGAGATCGATCACGTTGTAGAATGTAGTTTAAAATCGGTTGCAACGTTGTTGATATGGAAACATGAAAAATTGAACATTCGGTATATTTAAGAGCATATTAACTTGCTGTTCACCTGATACGAGCTTGAGATGCAGCTTCTCACTTGTAAATTCAGATTTCATACGATTTACTGCTTGGGAGATCTCAACATCAACATGTTCAATGTAGATGGTCCCATTACCCAGCAATGTATGCAAGTTTTCACATCCCTTGGTATGGAACAGATAATTACCGAATCTAATGCGCGATCCGGTCATCCACAACCTTAGTAGATACAGCAATCTTAACAACTGTTAACAACCTAGTGAAATCGAGAGTTATACCTTGTGAATTCTTGAATCATTTACTGTCGCCTATCCCAGACTGCGTTATTTCAAGAAACAAAGATTATAGCCCAATACGATAACTTACGCTTCAATCATTTTCACTTTGTAACAGACTCGTATTTAATACCTTTTCCCATTATTCTTCAGAATGGATATTAATGCTAAAGTTTAAATACTGCCGTTGTCTTTGTTCAATATCCATGCCCCCATTAAAACCATAAAGAGAACTCTTGAAAACTACTAACATAAAATTATTACAGAAATTGAAAGACAATGCCAAGAAAAAGTATAAAGCTTCTGATTCTCAAACCCAATGTGATTACTACAATTAAGAAATTGCCATTCTTCGTGAACAATATGCGTACTTTAATCATCTTTCTGCTTCGGGTGAAAGTAGGCAGGTAGCTACAGCTTTCAAATTTAAGAAGCTTATAGAAGTACCACTATTCCTGCGGATCTAATGGATACAGACAAAAAAATAACTCCTAATTGCATACCAGATACATGTGCTGATTATTCTAATATAATTAAATTTTATCTATGTTCCACATTTATAAATATTGGGCCTGTATCTCACTTCGTGGTGCGGATAAAGCAATTGCAGCATTAAAACCAATGCAGTTGGTTAATGCTGTCATATGGCATTAACAATGTGACGCTAAGGCTGTCGGTGGCTCATGTGCTGTCGTTTATCACGTGCATTGTCATTACTTGCATTTTAGAAAACGTATTTCCAGCTATTTAGAACACTTCTGGGGGATTGTGTTGTTCGCCAACCTACACCCTATCAGTTTATTGCCTGTACTGAGTAAAATTCTTGATAAAATATTACGTAAACAAACTAATGAACACCTGAGCAGTTATATGTCTTACCTATATATCAGTCTTGTCTTGGGCATAATTATAGTTTCACAACTGCCTTACCGAAAGTCACCGATGATATGCTTAGAGCCAAGGCGAATTAACTCTGCTGAATTTGTTTCTCCTCAGTTTACTTCAGCATACTGGCTTCGGCGATTCTACCTGTTCGGTAAATCGCAGTATGTGAGGCTTTCTTCTGGTAATTCTTCCCGGTTACAACTTATCAAGGGCATTGCACAGGGGTCAATATTGAAATCACTTTTGTACTCGATACACAGTGTTTGCTTACCAACTCACGTACCCTCATTCAAACATACGTAGCTTCACAATTTCTAGTTTTCACAATTATCTGTGGGATTGCTGAATCACGATCCGTTGAAATTTGTAAACTTTTCACACTTGCAATTTAACCCAGAGAATTCGCTATTGTTCTATATAGGCGTCCTGAAGATGTTGACCTGTTAAAATCTGATGATAAAATCATGCCGATCTGAAGCAGAGTCTGGTCTCATAATTGGTAATATACTTATATAAAACACATTTCCAAATGCATCACACAACCGCATACTTTAAACTGAAAACCCTACATCTTTATCGCCCTACTTTCACTGCAAAACTAAGGCCGTGCTGTGTCGAAGCCTGGTTTTATCTCTATTCAATTATGGAGCGCGTGTTTACGCCCGGGTCTGGAATCATTTGATAAAGCCTGTGTACAGAAAATGAAAAATGCTTGCATCACAATTGTTAAACCCTGTTGAGCTAAATATGAATGAATGTAGACTATCCACTTCGCTAAGATTGTTTCATAAGATAAACAGCTTCTTATCTGCGGTACAAAATCCGGTTTCGTACGGATATGTGTACGTAACAGGAATTTAATAACACCGCTACCTCAAAACACTTCGCTTTTTGAACGATCATTTACGTACTCAATTTTCTCTATGTATAACCCCTTACCAGATTCCCTCAAGATTTTGCCTGTGAAAGCATTTGGAGCCTATCTGAGAGATGATACTATGCATTCGGCATTCGTTTTCTGTTTCTTTTTAAATGTGCATGAACGCATACTCATTACGCATTACGGAATAAAAAGCTTAGTTACGGTTAAGTAAAATGTAGGAAAGTTTTCTTTGTAACTGAATGTTCACGAATATGTGTGGAGTTGGTGGAAGAGCCGGTAACCGTTCTTTTGAACCCCTCTCCAAGTACCAGCCCTGCAAGATTTTCTGCATATTGCATATTGCACATTATCCGATCCGCAAATCATTCACCCTATGGCCCACATATATGAATATGGACTTGCTGTTTCCGCCGACACGCCCACCGGAAAACTTCGGACAAAGCCGATGTCTAAGGTCACTACGATTTTAAATAGTGAATTACGAAAAAAACTTGTGTTTAGTAGTAAGTAATTATAATTTTTACCTGTATAAAGTTTTATATAATTACGATCGAGACGTGGTCCTGTACTCCATAACGTTTTAGACATATCGTTAATTGTTTATACGGTTATACGGAACTTATGCCGTAAAAAAGCGTAGATTAGGTTTGCATGGCGTCTTTGTCAGAATATTGTAGTGAGGTACATTGATGCATTTATACTGGAGGCGCATTGATATGCGTATCAACATAATGTAAGCATTAATTTAAATTAATTGTTTTAGAAACAATGTTTCGCACGTATACTGTGTGTATATTAAAATAGAATAAAATAATGGGGCCGTTTGATCCATGTTTACAAAAAAAAAGTAAATAAGTAAAAACGTTCATAAGTAATTTTAATTAGGTAATTAGGTAATTTATTCGTAGCTGAATTCTATAAATATATAATAAAGAAATTCTTCTTCGTTCACACACTCAATAGACAAAATGTAGTCACATGTTAATTTTTTTATTTTACTGAATACTTAAAAAAAACCGTCTTGTAGTGTATGGATCATTCATTTATACTTGGCAACCCTTTGCTGCAGTGAGACGTCGACTATTAGAAAATTTATTTCCTGAAATTTTCAATTCATGAATATGAAGGAGTGTATATCATGATGCATGATGATCAGGATGCGCGATATCGACGAATGGCAGTTTTTCCTATCAGATTTTTATCCATGATAGATTTCGAAAACTAAAAATGACAAGTTCCTGTTGCTTTAGAAAAAAGCTTGGACAGAGACATGTTTTCCAAGTATTCGCTGTATTCGCAAATCTATCATACCCATCTGTAAATGTATTTTGTAAACCCAAAACTTTTTCAAAATGCGCCTTTTCCACTATGATGTTCCAGGATGTGTCTCATTCAAACTTGATTTTTAAGTCTTCTAACACATTTGAAGCGAAGAGCCAATCTGACGTTACGTTATTGGATGAATAAAACTCACATATTTTACTTCACTATACTGAAACCACATACCATTTAAGTCCAAATAATCGATTGGAGCAGAATAGTTGTTCAACATTACACGAGAGTAGATGTTAATAACCCCAATAGCTTAATGGATTTGAAAATGTTGTCTAGTAACTCCGCTAGCCTTTAATTCGTACCAAACAGTACCTTTTAGTATCCGAATCGATCCAATGCTCATTATCTTTCTATCTTCTATAGGATATTTTAAAAGTGGTGAATGACATTGCCATAGTAAAGATCCACAACTCTATTCACCTCAACTTGGTTTGGGTGTTATTTTGGAACCTTTGCTCGGACATATTCCTCTTAAAAGGTCGGATGTCGGTGTTAGTTAATAATGATAGCAAGGACTGTGAGGTAGTATGGCAAACAACGTAAGAGTATCGGCACACTCCGTACCACACAAGTTTAATTAACTAATTCTGGACAGCTGTTTCAAGGACACACCGGTCCTAAAATTGCGTCGGTTTTCAGCTGTTCCGGATTTTGTCAGTGTTGGCTATTCAAACGTTTTCATTGTGCAAACATAAAAAACCTTCGCGAAAGTATTCGTTGTCCGATTTGTTTCAAGTCCAGTCACACACTGTATCCTGGTTTATACACGTCATAACACTGCCGATGAGTGCGTTAAAATCTTAGCAATTTTAAAGAAGATTGCATGATTAATTTGCTAATTGTATATAGGATCAACACCACATTGCAAAGTATGGCAATATAAGTTTTGATATTAGAAATACGCCGTGTAGATTTTAAATCGAGCTGCAAATGCTACTTTTTAAAAAACAAGCGTAAAAGAATATATTCATTTTAGAATGACCCGCTTTCCTCGTGATTCAGTCTATGTAAACGAAATATAATCTCTCCCTAGTATTTCTCCGGATATACACCCTAAAATACGGTTGCTTATGTTCCTTTTCAATCACCAACGTCGCTGTAATACATTGCCACAAGTTTCTGGCAAAAGTTGCTAATATGCCTTTGAATGTTTTAATGTGAGTTTCAATACGAACTATTTATAGTTAATGAACAAAGATAGTATTCAAAAAAATCGATTTCAAAAACCTTCAAATCTTTAATGAACGTCCATTTTTACCGTGTTTCACGTAATTTGTTTGCGCTTCGCGGACTAGTGTGATATTTTCTGAATATTCCCTCCACGTTAAGCCTGGCCAACGAGCAGACCTTTCATAAAACCTTTTTTGATACTTCTGCGTGTAAATGAACCCTCTAATAAGACATTTAACAAAGTAAATGAACGGGTCACCATTCACATGCTGAGATATAATTAACTGCGATTCATCCTTTGCGGCGAGGGGTGATAGTAGCAAAGTCGTGGAATACTCTACACGCGCCACTAAAACACTAAAAGGTTCCTGCGGTTGTGACAAACTTAAGCTTACATATACCATACGTAGAAGAAATTCTATTAATGGCAATTGCATACAAAACTAAGATCAATAATGATAGCAAGGAGTGTGGCGTAGTATGGTAAACAACACATAAGTATCGCCACCCTCCGCACCACACAAGTCATTCGGTCACCGGTTAATGATGAGGACCATTCGTGTCCTCGAAACGGCCGTCCCGGACTAATTATTATATTACTATATAACAAATTAAATTTGTGTGGTGCGGAGGGTGCCGATACTTATGTGTTGTTTACAAAACTAAGATGTTAATAATAGGAGTGTAACACTTAACATAATTGCAAGCATTCTTTATGAAATTAAATATAGCATACCTAGTTGTATACAAAGTTTGTGGCGGCACAATTGGGTTTTGGAATGAAATAAGAACAATAAAACAACCAAAAGTTACTAAATATTAATCTGCATGGATTCCACTCTGCAAGCAATACGTAATGTCCGCATTTTTAGGTACCACAAACATGAAAAAATAATACACGACGATAAATGTCAAAAAGGGCACTTTAAACAATTTGATAAAGGCAGCAAACACTGAAAAAAAGGCAAATAAAAGTATTACGAAAACGTGACAAACCTTTGGAAGGTAATATTGAAAGATACAAAATATCTACTAACTATAACAAATATTACAAACAAACACCTGACATTGTTACATGTTTGCAAATAGTCATAAACAGATAATACAAACGTCCTTTTAAATACTACCTACGTATAGAGGAACTTGTATGGCAAAACAAATGGTTTATTACTTAAGGTTTAAATTAAAATAACATTATGAACGCAAAACCTTCGTCCCTTTAATACATCATACAACAAGCTACTGTTTTTAAAATCTTTATTAGGATATCGACTTATATCTCTATTATTTGCCGTATCCAAAGTGTTAAAATCAATTGTGACAAGTAGATTAAGTTCAACATTATGTAAGTGACTATATTTCCAAAAACAAAAGAACAAAGAAATTACAATCGTGGATATACTAATGCGTTAAGGAATGATAAAATTGAACAGAATACTAGCATTTTGCATTTCTACGCATATGGTTAAGTGATGCTGTGAGTAAAATATTTGTACATGCTAGCAAAACATAAAAAGTGTCAAGTGTGATTATATTGAAGTACGATGAAACGAACTTGACAAAGCAAAGATGGTAAATCAATATAGTGATTGATTAATTTTAAAAGACGGTGGACAAAGATGCAAATTGATAGCTTTGAAGCAAGCTGCCGAGATCAGGTAAAGAGGTACTTTCTTCTCTGGACTCCCTCAAGAAGCAATTGATGATGATGTTAGTAGAACTATCGAACAGTAGATGCATATTCTATCCTTGAGCGAACTAGTGAATAATGCACAGCCTTCAATACACCATCATCGGTAAAATTCTTACAAGTTCGTAATATAAATCATAGTGATTTAGAAGCAGAGAAAGAAAATAAAGACTTATTTAAATATACGGAAAGCTATATAGAAATTTATATGTATTATTAAACATTACATAATAACCGAATACAAAACGGCAAGAAGAATTGCAAAAGCTAAGACAAAAGACAGTGTTTTTTCTAAAAAGGCTCTTTTAAGCAAAAAAGGCAAGTAACAGGCATTTTCATAAATATCCGGGTTACTGATGTACGTATCTAACATAGATCGGCTATTAGAATAGCGGGCACTAGTATAGCTTAGCTTCACTCTTGCGTTTTCGAAAGATGCCGATTGCCCTAGGTGACTATAGCATGATCGCTCTAAACTGTGTTCAAGTTTCCATGATAAAAATACCCTTACCAAAATTGTGCAGAAATATTTAATTTCATTGTCGAATGTATTTTAAGTACCCACCGTACCCACTTACCTCTGACCAACAAGGCGATCTAAAAGTAACATCACTAAAAACTAACTGTTTGAATAGTGCACATATTTAGATTAATTTATTTAAATAATAAATGTACCTACATTATATTATTCAAATGATGCCGTTCTTTATTTATATAACACAATTGTCACCTAATTGCAAATGAAATAGTTTGCAGGTCCGCCGTTGAGTGTTTTTCCGAAATATACAAATAAAAACAAAGAAAAACTGAATGTATAATTTTTTTCTGGGACGATGGAATTTATCCAAAATTGATCAAAGGTAGCTTTTGGCTTAAATTAAAAAAATCTATAATCCAGATTACCAAAAGATCAATTTCTTTGCACATTTGCAGTTGTGCATTTGTCTATTAGAAATCACAATAGTACATAATTCGACAAGTAAAAGTTGACGCTCAACACATGAAAGTTATCAATACTGGATTATTTGAAATATAAAATTTCTGAATTTTGTTATTAAATGTATAACTGCTCTATTTTAGGTTTAAAATTGTATAATGTACTAGAAACACAATAAAATTGTAGTAGCAAGATAGGACTGACACTTTGAGTGAATTGTAGGTCGTTTTGTATCATTACCCCATTATTTTTGTTGTTTAATGTGTAACTAGTTAAGGCATACATTTGTTTGTTACAGATTACGTTAACGTTTACTGTAACGTTAGCGGTCATTCACGGAACTCCTCCCCCGGGGTACAAGCCGAAGCCGCAAGATCCTGATCCTGTAAATTTATACATTTTAAAATATACATGTAACCACATATATGCAGTAGATATGAAACATTCATATGAAACGAAGTATTCAAGTATAAAAAGATGGCACCTTTATTGCTAGCTCGGCAATACAAAAGTTTTATCTGCTAGAAGATATACTGTTATGTAGTCGACTGATTCTCAAATAGCCTCCACCTAAGAAATTTTTTATGAAACTAAGGTGTAGAAGCTCCTGAAAAGCATAACCCCGGCGATTCTTTTTACTCTCGCAAAATGTCGATAACCTTATTCCTGTAATTTATAATCTTTCATTATAGAACCTATGTTTATTTATTCAATTATTTTTATGAAAGAGATAACTTTTGCTGCAGAAAAAAGTTGAAAAGTTACAAACTGCTCTTATTTTCTCTACATTGACGTTAAAATGTGGAAAAACTATTAATATTTCTATTATTAAATGAAGCATTTGAAGTTCAAGTATTTCATAGGAAATACTCAATTGATAATACTCTCCTATTTATTTTTTAGAAATTTTTTTATGTATGAACTTCTAATTTGAAGCAGACAGAATTTATTCTAATTTCAGCTTTAACAATAGTCACTAGAAAGTCGATTAATTACTAAAAATAATAAGATATTCTGTACTTATGCTTTACTAATATCTAATTTTTTAAAACTAGTATCGTACTTATGCAACATACATTCATTTTAGCATCCACCAAAATATAAATATGGATATAATATCGCGGACGAAAAAGGTACTACCCAAGGGAAAGTTGAGTCCCGCGATGGAATTTATGCTCAGGGAAGGTAATGCATAGTACATTATTGCTAAATTTTCTAAGTAAACGTCAATTCATCTTAGCATTATCACCTTTTATTTTTATATTAAAACACATAGCTTTTATTCAACATAGTACAATAGTTATTCCTTAATTTATCCCATGTTTTGCAGATATTATGTTCAGGGTTCATCGTCCAGCCAAAATGTTGAATATCTAGCGGATGATTGGGGATACCATCCGTACGTCGAATACAGTAATGTAGGTCCCCACAGTAAAACCGTTACTCAAATTGCGCTTGGTAAAGAAGCGGTGGAAGCACTTCATAAAAATAATAACGTAAGAATATAGTAGCATATATGATTACTACGTTAATTTGCTCTAATTTAAGGATATAAGTACAAAATTGGATCTACGTCCAACATCACCATCATCTGCAAATGTAATTTACACAGTGAACAGCGAAACAAATCAGCCTGTAATACAACAAAATTTACCACAGCCAGTTCTTTTAATCAATAGCAACGATGTTAACAAAAAATCTAGAATTCAGAACAACCAGCAGGGATCTGAAACACCACTAGTTCTGTTGAATACGATCAATGTTGCATCTCCAACGGTAAATGAAAACACAGATACAAAATTAACAGGGTTAGAAAGGAATACCCATACTTCAATAAAAAACGGTGCTCAAAGTGAATTATTGCTTCAGCAAACTTCAGGAAATATCGGAAATAATGTCCTTCAACAAAATGGCGCTAATCACTTGATTATTTTAAATCAAGAACAAGTTAATGTTCAACCTTTAGAACAATATAAAGGAAGCACTGATAATCCGACAGTTTTACTCGATCTGGCGCAACAGAACCTTCAAAATAATAAATTAGTGTTAGACACTTCCAAGGATAACAAAAATACAGCATTCGTTAATCAACAACAGCAAATTTATGTTCAACCCTTGGTGCAACAAAATCAAGTTACGGAAAATACCGATCAGCTAAATCAGCAAAAGCTCACTAACAACCTCTTTTTAACAAATGCATTAGCGAATAACGAAAAATTATCCGAAACATCATCCAATTCTATATTGAATCGAGGATCAATTGGCAATAACGAAAATACAATTTTAACCCAACAAGGAGTACCGCTTATATTTTTGAGTCAAGAACAGTTGAATAAAGGTATAGTTCTATTACCTCAAAACTTCCAAGAGCAATATCAAGTAAATAAGGAAAGTGTTCAATCACAATTACTAACTGGAAAATCTACAGAGTTATTATTTAATCAAAATAATATCAACGCAGGTATCCACGAAGTAGGAGCAGAAAATCTGCCTCCAATTGCCCTACCACTAGTTTATCAAAACATACCACAACAAAGTCATTACGTTAGTATCGAAAATATACAAAATAGAACTACAGAATTTAATCAGCTATCTGAGCAGCAAACGAATATACTGCAAAGTGCAGGTAGTTTATTGCAGTTAACAGGAAAAGAAGCTGATTCCAAACACTTTTCTACAGCAGCGTTATTTGAAAGCGATGCTGAATCGACCATAAAGGGAAGTAGCCAGGAAGATACTAATTATTCTGGTGCATATGGTAAAAAAATAAGTACTTCACTAACAAATCATCCGCAAAGTTTAAACACTAATCCATCGAAGTTGATTGAAAGTACTAAAAATTTAATCACTGGCTTAGACGTTTTGTCTATTAACGGAGCCGTTGAAAATAGAGGAATTATTCCTTTAAATCTAATAAGTGATTTGTCACAGCAACAATTTTCCATTACTAAAACATCATCTGAAAGGACTTTTGAAGATACAAACGTAGTGAGCAGTACATCTGTACCATTGCTAAATCAGGAAGTAGTAACTCCTATAAGCTTATTAAAGAATCCAATTATAGTAGCAGATCTTGAAAATGAAAATTCATTAAGCAGTATTTATTCTAATTTGCAACAACAACAACAACAACTACTACAACAACAACAACTACTACAACAACAACAATATCAACAAGCGTACTCCACTACGGAAAACATCTTAACAGGACAGACATCACATATCGATGATACGACAGAATCGACAGTAATAGTAACTCCTAGACCGATTGATAGCAAATTCTTGGCTCCTATTACAGCTGGCATACAGTTGCAAAACGCTGAAAAGGCTCAACAACAAAAATTTTTTGTTGAAGTGCAAGAGAGCGTGCCCTACTATGTTGGAAAATTTGAATACGTACAAAATGATAAGGAACAGAAGGCCAATGACTATCAAGACATTTTACACGAATTAAATATCAGTAAATCTATAATAAATATTCCAGTTAATCAAAACATACAACAAATTACCTCTTCTAATTTAGAGGGAAAAGTAACTTCACAATCAAATGCGATTATTGCTAATAGTTTAGATCAGCAACAAGAACAAGGTCAAATTCAACAAGTTACTATAACATCAGGGCAGACTCAAGCGTCAAGGACTAATGATTACAGCGCTAGCAGTTATTCGAGTTCAAATATAGATACGAGTGAAGAAATACCACAAAAATTACATCAAATCTATTCTGTTGCTACTAATGTCCCGAATGTAGTAGAAAAAATTGTATCACAACCATATCCCCTCGAGAAAATCGTAGAAAAACCTGTTCATATACCAGTTGAAGTCACAAAATACGTAGATAGACCTTACACTGTGCACGTACCTATCACGCAGCATGTACCTTATCCAGTAGAAAAAGTAGTTGAAAAATACATAAACAGGCCATATCCCGTACATGTTCCTGTGCATATACCTGTGCAAATTCCAGTAACCATTGAAAAGAAAGTTCCAGTACCTTATCCTGTTGAAAAGATTGTAGAGAAGCCTGTTACTAAAATTGTAGAAAAGCCTGTGCCTCAGCCTTACCCTGTCGAAAAAATTGTGGAAAGGAAAGTTCCAGTTGAAGTCGCTAAATATATTGACCGACCATATCCGGTAAAGATACCCGTTGCACAACCTTATCCTGTGGAAAAAGTTGTCGAGAAGATTGTAAATAAACCATACCCCGTTCCAGTGCAAGTATTTGTTCCGCAACCATATCCTGTAGAAAAGATTGTAGAGAAGAAAGTTCCTGTTCAGGTTAATAAATATATCGATAGGCCATATCCAGTAAAAGTTCCTGTTGTCCAACCGTATCCTGTTGAAAATATTGTCAATAAAGTAGTTAATAAACCTTACGCGGTTCCCGTACTCGTTCCGTCTCTACAAGCTCAAACACTACAACAAAACGTCCAGCAACCAGCCGTCGCGCAGTACCTCATCCCTCTAAACGTAAAGCACGCCCTACCTAATCAACAAACCGAAGGAACGAGGTATCAACATTTCTTCATTACAAATCCATATCTATACGCCCCCGGCTATCAAAGTATTCAAAGCCAAATAGATCAAAATTTAATAGCATCAAATACGCAAAACCAAAAGGTACAATACGTTTATGAAACCATTCAGCCATCTTTCGTCCATCAAACTTATAGTGTTGAACAAGCGCCACCGCCATCGTCAGAATACGGAGTGCCAATAACACATACTGCAGATAACTGTAAAAAGCTCAATAAGAATGAGTACATTGGACTCGTTCCTCCGAAACATTCACATCAAAATGTTAATGGATTGAGAAAGCGTCAAGCAAAAAGTAACTTTGAATCGCCAAAACTAGAGTATGGTTTTCTGCCACCTCTAGTACCGTCGCAAGAAATCGACGAGAATGGGAAACCCGTTGAAGATACAGCTAGCTAGTATAGCACTCGAATTCGAGTTAATATGATAAAAGACAGTAATTATAAGTGATAAACAGCCAGGCACAAAAATAAAGATTAAAGGTAGATTATTTAAATACTCTCTAGGAATAAAAGAAGCACATTACAAACGCCATTACCTTAATTAAAATGTTTTAATTGGCAAAACTTGACTGTGCTGCACAAAGTGCACTCTATGATATTAAACGATGATTAAATGCGTTTTTCTCCCATTTATGACGGATATATATCTTTAGTGCATAATCTTAGATATAAGATCGTATTGTGTTATTATTATCTTTTATTGTGATTTATTTATAATTATTTTTTTAATGTTTGTATATAATAAAAACGATTCCATATAAGATGACTCGCAGTTATTGTAACATAGAAAACACAATTTTACATTATTCTGTATTTAAACGAAACAATGAAATGGACGCCCGAGTTAATGCAAACGGAAACACCAGCTAAATAGTTGAACCTACTAACACCTGAAAATAAAGTTTTTGTAAATACATTTCCATTCTTTGCAATTTAATTTGGAGACGCCTATTTTTAAAATTCATGCATCTGTGAATTAGCTACGGATTACTATTAGGGTGTGTCCCCAAAGACAATGGATATACCAAAAAAATTCTAGGAAATTTATAAAATGTTCACGCATGTTATTACACAATAATATATAAATGAGAAACAAATCGGTAATATGATTAACAAACAGGGGTTATTTTTATATAAAATTCGTAAAACTAATAGCACTAATTAAGAATTTAAGGATTTTATATAAAAATAACCCTTATTCATTAATTACATTTCCGATTGATTTTGAATTGATTCTCTTGCAGCAGGTCCCTGGGGATGTGTTTCTCCAACACGAATTTTAATAATAATGGATTTTGTAAGAAAAAGAAGACAGTTTTCATTCCAATTTTTCCATTTATCAATTAAATCTCACATAGACTCTCCATAATATATGTAAACATTTCTTTACTTATCTTTTACTTGAATATACAATTTTTGTATAATTTGTTTATAACTGCGAGAAATTAATTTTTCCTTCGAAACACGATCATTTGAATTTCTGCCTAATTTTACATAGAATTTAATTTTGAATTTACAAAACTCGATCAATACAGAAGCGTCTTCTTGTATTACCGTCATCTTTTTAAATGTTACAGCTGAGAGACCAATTCTAACTTTTGCGAACGTATCTGCCTAATATAACTTACAGGTGCGTATTGTATCGATAAAATTCGAACGCAGCGTACATTCAATTATAATTTTCTTTATACACCAATTTTATCCAAATTCACAGGATTCCTACTTACATGGTTGGTTGAGCGGTAGTGGGATCTCTAGAATTATAATAAAATTAATAGCTCTATTGATATAATTATTTTAACACTAAATATTAAATTGACTGCCTCTAAAACTGAATCTTACTGTACGTAATAGCGAGTTTGAATGTCTCGGAGCTAACTATTTACTCTACCACAGCTAATCACTGACTATTCTTTTTCATCCCAAAAATCAAAATCTATTTTTGATTCTCCATCTAATGTTCTACAAAATTGGTCAACTCAGTTCATATCGTTTTGTAATTGTTTTGGTGTTGCGAAAAGTTAACGCGGAACTAGTTACATTTAACACAATTTCTTAAACTAACAGATTTCTTAATAACTGCCGCAACACTGAAATTTTATTTATGAAGTTAACAGATTAAACAGGAATTAAGATTGCAATATGAAGTGACCTGTTACATTTGTGTACGTGTGTTTAACGCCATCCTTCGTCATTTGATTTTGTTAGGTGTACGTTATTATTACTATATAACCAGGTATGCAACATTGTTGTATATAATGTGAATAAATGTAATATATGTCAATACAATTTTAACTTATTATAAAAGTATACACATCATCTGTGGCACCATCGTAATTCACGTAATGCTACCTAGAGAGTCCTAGGGGTCTTTAGAAAAATATAGAAAAACAAAGTATTTTCTATAAATTTTTATTTATTTTTCAACATAATCTCCATTTAACTTTATACACTTTTCTAAACGTTTCTCCGGCTTTTTTAAGCCCTGCAAAAGGTAGGATTTCGGAAGGTTCTCAAAATAGGCATCTATTTGGACAATGACTTCCTCGTTCGACGTGAACCGTTGTCCACTGAGCCATTTTTTCAAATTATGGAAATAAAAGGAAGTCACAGGGGACAAAATCCGGTGAATACGGTGGGTGTTGTACTAATTTGATCTTTAATTTCATAATTTTGGCCATCGAAACAGCGCAGGTATGCACCCGTACATTCTCTTGATGGAAGAGGATCTTTTTCTTTTTCAAATGAGGGCGTTTTTTCTTTGCTCAACCGATTCCGCATGCATCCCTAAGAACCGAGGCCAGCATCTTGTCGGCCGATTTCACCGTCTTCGCCTTCTTCGGAGCGCGTTCGCTCAAAAAGCCATTGTTTAGACTGTTCCTTTGTCCCCGAAGTGTAGTATATCCATGTTTCGTCCATAGTTATGTATCCACGGAGGAACTCGTCAAGAACAAACGGAAAAGCGGAAAAGTGGCAATGGAAAAGCGTCAAAACAACCTCAGAGTCGACCACACTGTTGCGTTTATTCTCTAATGAGTAAATGGTTGCTAACACAGAAGCAGATGTGCGTGGACTTCATCCAACTTTGATTTCTCTCGGTGTTACACCGCCTTTTAAACATAAGTCACCGCTCGAAACTCACTTTTTTGTATTTAGAATACACTTCAGAAAGATTACATTGTTGCAACGAATAAACTGTAAGGCATCTCATTTAAAAATACAAACAAGAAAGGAAAAATGGAAACAAAAGAAACTGAGCATAAAATAAATTGTCAGCTCTTTGTGCTCAATATTAAAATCAAAATATTTTCCAATTGATCAATGGTTGCGGTTATTTATCGAAACTATTTCGGGCATTAACGAGTTAAATACAGCCTTTACCGTAAATAAATCAGATGAGAGTAACATTCATATATAGATAAAAACTAAGTGCAAACAAATCTTTTTTCACTAGTCCCATAATTTCGAAAGTATTCAATTAAAAAGTACATGATGACTCCCACGCAGCTGGCGAATACGTTATTTGCCACTTCAACATACAAGTCTTGCAATAAGTTTTATCGTTCTGGTATATGACAAAAATCTGAACCAATGGATAATTAAAAAACAAAGAGACATACATAAAACAACGAAACTACCTATGTGTACAAATAGAATTCGATATCGAACGGACGACTATGCCAGCTTTGACTATCACGCACGAGATGTTTGCAAAACTCATTAAATTTAGCTTAGCAAATAGAAACCACGCATTAACGAGAGTAAATATGTGGCAATAAGATTCACAAACAAGTTTAAAGAGGCGCCTCACAACATAACATTCAAGAACGACAGTGAAATACCTAGAACCCTTACTAGACAAGCGAATGGCGTGCAACGCGGGCATTACTTACGTTTGAAAAAATTCTACGTAGCGAAATACTTACTGACATCTTTACCGGGGACGAGAGGCGAATTGAACCTTCGATCCAAGTTCTTCAACAATGAAGTGTTAACTTACATATGCGGCGATCACGTGGTCCACGGCTGCTTAGGAAAAGATTAATATGCTTAAAATATTGCGATCTTTTCAGGTGTATACAAATAAATAATACAGAATTCGAATAGATTTACGAGATTCAGCATTAAATCATCCTCTGATCCGAATCATCGTAGAGCCTCAGGACAAGCCACCGCCTCCTGTGAGGGTTGTCTGTGTCGAAGACAGGATAAGAACATACAACGATGAGAAGATGGATTTAAGCAATCAGAAATATAGTATAGAAGTATATTTTTTAGGAAGGCGATATTATTACAAATACTCCATGCATAGTTGAGGTTGGCAATACCAGGTAAAGCTTTAACTTAATAATAAACTATCGATTTCGACATAATGTCATCATCAGGCCAACTGCAAAACATCGATGAGGTATAACTAGTAATAGAAATTTATCTTTTCTTTATGATATAAAAATTAACCGATTAGTAAATCAGTCAAGGTACAAAATTGAGGTGATAAGGCATATAAACACATCAAATGGAAAATATGTGGAAATAAATGATTATGAAAAATATTATGATTTAAAATCATACAATTCATTGAAAGTCAGTGTAAGGTTGAATATACACTGGCTGCAATTAAAAATGCACCAGCCCTAAATTATTAGAGAATTTCGTTCAAATTTTACAAATGTAATTCTGAAGGTCAACTTAAACGAATGTTTATCGTATTGCACTGGTCTAAAACTAAATCAATGCAATATGATATGATCTGGCTGTCAAACGTTTTCCAGCATTTACAACAGCCAGATTTTTCGCATATGCTTTTACAGGAACAAATTGTGCAATCCAAAAGCAGAAAAATGAATCAACTGCGTGCAATTTGTTTCAAGCAATCGTGAGTGATGTCTCGTAGAGAAGAACGTCCATCTTATAAACAATTAACCCCCTTCGAACGTGACCGGATAATTGGGCTACATGAAGACGGTGTTAGTTTCCGAGAAATTGCGCGCAGATTTAATTGTAATCACTCGACTGTATTACGGCATTGGAACCTATGAGTTGCAAATCAAGTTAAAACATGTAAAGCAGGTTCAGACGCACCACCCCCGAAGAATATTTTTTTTTGAAACGCTTGGTTGCGCAACACCGGTTTTAGTGGGTAACATTCTTAGCCCAACAGTGGTGGAACGCCATCAGTCGTCATTATTGCGGACAGTTTACGGACAAATAGTGCGCAAAGATTTTCTGGTGGTGCATTTTTAATTGCGGCCGGTATATTGTAAGAAATTATAGAGATGAATGGTTGATGTTTGTCATTTTATGACTAGATTATATATGTAATTATATTAAAATGTAAAATGGTATGTATGTGTGAGAAAGCTAGAGTAATGACTATAATTAATTAATCGACCAATGAAGTTACAAAGTCGATGTGAAGGTGTGTATATCAAATTGAAAATATAACAAAATAATTGATTAAGAAGAATATAATGGGTTAAATTCATAGTTTATTAAAAGTCTGTAAGATTCAATATATTGTAGGAAGTAGATGTTTTTCATTTTGGACATTATATGTGCGTACACTGATTCAATATTTTTTTAAACAACGTATATATAAATCAAATTTACCTATGTATAAAAAAAAGAGTAGTAATAGTGTAGTTAGTCAAGTTTTCAAAAATTATTGAAATCTTTTTATACATATGGGTACATATACATTGTTTTTATATTGTTTATCTAGGTTGGAAAGTTCCAAGTTGTCAGGTTGATCGCAATTGGGACACAGAAATCGTTACTTTGGGTCTCAAGCCATCAAGGGACTGAAGGTAATGAAAGGGCAGACAAGCTAGTTAGAGAACATGCCCCTCATCGGTCCTATCTCCTGTGGCCTACAAGAGAGCCACAAGAAACAAGTAATGAAAACATAGGAGGACAATCAAACGACCTCGTACTGGGAAAATGTTCCAGGACAAAAACAGGCGAAAGCATTCATATCAGACTCGCCTAAGACAGCAAAAATAGTGCTATCGTTCAGCAAAGGAAACCCTAGATTATTGGCGAGATTTTTGACAGATCTCGCAGCCCTAAAATATCACCTATTCAATCCAGAGAAAGCTGAGGATCAAATCTGTCGTCTATGGCTAGAAGATCTAGAGATGGCAGAACACATTCTATGCAAATGTGCTACCATCAATCGCACTCGACAACAAAACTTCAGTAAACAATTTCTGATATCTATTGAACTGAAGGATGAAGATCCTAGAGTAATATTGAGCTTTATTAAGAGCCTCCAATTTCTCTAACATACATAGGGACATTTTGTTACAATAGATCTATTAAGGTCGCAGTGACTATAGGCATTTGCACCATAGCGCAATGGTGTACAGATGTACACATGTAACAATCAAAAGTAGTATAATCTTTATGGTTACCAACATGCCTGACATGGAATCGCAAGGCTTTTCGAATGGTTATTACATCAAGGGTGTCATTTGACTTAATCGATTTAGTAATCTATGGATGGAATTTTGAAAAAATTATCAAGAAAATAAACAATCCTCTTTCGACAACGACAACTTTTCCAAAATTCCTCATGAAAAGTTTAACATTAAATATTTTAATTGGACCGTCTTCATAAACACTTTACTATTCGAGCCATCAATTAAGTAAAATTTCACAACATACGGATTTGAAATGACTCTGACCAGGGTTCGCAATGATTTCACAATTGGGAAGGTTTTTTTAAATTTCAATTTGAAGAGTAGAACATCACAAGTACCGAAGATTAAATAATTTAGCCAAAATAAAACATATATTAATTTTTTAACAGTTTTTAAACTTATATTCAATTAAAAAAATCGCTATGATAATAGCAAATGTATTTATTTAATTTAAAAGAAATTTCCTAAATTTATAAGGGGAACATAATTTAAAATTCATCTAAAATAAATAACTCGCACACACAAAATTTGTTTAATTTATCTCTCAATCATTTTTCCATTTGAAAAAGACAAGCAGATCTCACAATTCAAATACAAAAAAAAACTCTTTTAATTTTATTCATTAAAAAGAGTCCGTTAAAATATATATGCTAGTATGTATGTATATGGTGAAAAAAAGCTGTATTTACAGTCGTTGAAATCGTTGAAAAACAATAAGATCAGATCACGTTATCGTCAATAATGTGACATAAAAGTGTAAAGTTAGATGATGTTTGTTAAATGTAGTAAAATTGAGACGTACATTTTAATCAGCATAAACGCATATACTCTTTAAAGTGAAAGACATCCACATTATTTCACATAATATATTCATTCCTCCGTGATTTTAAACCCATAACTATTTATTTTGACATGTTTTAAATTTGATATAAGTATATACACATCATCATATCAATTCTATAACTTGACTGAATAAATAACTAATTATTTTTTTAATAAAAAGAGAAATTAATTTCTATATATTATGTCAAAATCAATAGCCAATTATTAAAATAAAGCGGTATTAAGTCGAATTTATATTCCTTTATTCTAGTTACTATGAATACAAACTTAAATAATCTCATAAATTTTCCAGATTAGTCAAATATTTAAATTATTGCGGGCCTTCAATTGTTAAAGATACCTTTTATTTAAAAATGAATTATTCACGAATCGTTTTGTTGACTTAATGCTAAAAATAAATGAAATATCACTTTGACATTTTGGTGACTGATATTATCCATCTTCTATCTTTAAAAATATTTTGAACTTCAGGATATTCCTTCTTGATTAAAGTAAAACAGATATCAACTTTCCGAAATTACATAGCCTTTTAAATCATCTATCGTAGAGGATATAGTTTGAAAAATTTAACTTCTGAAAAGTTCGACAGACGCAAGGTTCTATCAAAATCTAAAATACTAAATTTAATAATAAATTTAAAAAAAAATTCTGTGGAGATTTCAATTGGAATCAAAATTTCCTAGTGATTAACCCCACAAAAGGGAAAAATATCTGATAATTCCCTAGCAGCACAAACAGTTGGCGCAACGTTGGTTCCCGATCACGGATAGCTTGGCTCGACGTTGGTAGCGATACACAAAAGTGTGCACATTTTATACTTTTGGCCAAACATTGGCTCCTAACGTTCTCGCATACTTACCTGATTTTTGGACGAAGTATCTACTTTTGTCGTACACCGACCTTTAACAAACATTCCTGAAAATTGGCTCACCGTTGTCTGCCGTACGCAGACTCAAAACATTAACAATAGCTAATATCGCAGCATCAATATCTGAAAACGTAACTTTGCAACACACAGGAGTTGTAATCGGAAGTTATATTACAACATCGCAAAAGAAAAAATGATTGTTATAATTATTATATTATTATATAATTATATTATGCCAAATATAATGACAATAATTACTAATACATTTTTGTTATGAAATTCCAAAATGCCAACAAATATGAAGAATAAATCATGACGAACGTTGTTATAATCAGATCATTGGTGGAAAACATTTCGTAAACACTTTGTTATTTGTTTTACGTGATGCACTAACGCTACACAAAAATGACATCGTTTATACCACGAACAAAAGTAGAGGAGAGATACAATTTGACAAACATTCATTACCGAGGTTATAAATCACACATCGATAAAATACGCCTGTCTGTTCTCGTGTCGAAAAGCGGAAGCTTAATCCAAAAAGACTGCAAACGGGTACACTGAAAAATCTAGATGTTTGTGTCAATTAAATTTATTTTGTGAAAGATAATTTGCTAGGACCAACTATTTGAATGAAACAAATTATTTCTTTAAAATATTTATTGGATTTGGTTAAATGAGAAATTGTCGCCAAATATGTTGTTCCTTCAAATAAAACATTGTCTTAATTTTGAAGAATTTCAAAGCTGTTGATACAACCATAATTATGCAAATTTATTGCTTATATGAACAAAATATATGGTTGCTTAATTTAAACATAAACGCAAATATAATTTTATTTATTTACTCATTTATTTATAATTATCATTGTTTTTCCAGCAAAAATAAATTCTCTATTATTTTCCGAGTGCAGTGATGCGCCACATTGTAGGTCATTTTCTTGTTCTTTAAAAGATTGACTGGCATACATACTTTAAATTAAACATTCAAGGTCTTTTTGCCAATAATCAACGAAATGCATACGGTTTCTTTAACAGAAATACGTTTTGATCAGAAAATGGAAATAGGTGTTCTTATACAAAACAAGAATGTATGTGAACTATTCTGCTTACATTTGTTACAATTTTAAAGTATATTGAATCACTGGCAATTTGCTTTATGTTAAGTTTTCTTCAAAATACGTTATTAACTCTAAAGCAGTATCACTATACTCAGACACTAATAAATTAAAAATTAATTTTTGTTGGCAAAAATGGGATTACAATTTAAAAATAAACATGATAATGTCATAAAAGTGGAAGAAAACTATTGATAGGTCAATAATTGTCCCGCCAGTAATTTTAAGTTTTCAAATACATCACCTACACCACCAAGTCAAAATTCTATGAGGTACCATATTCGTTGGATTCAGCCCCGAGCGATTGTTTCCTGTTTCCGAATAAAAAGAATGGCTTGGCGGAAAAGATTTAGCTCAAATAATGAAATGATTACAGAAACAAATGCAGTTGCACAAGAAGCCATTATATCGCAGTAAAGGAAGTAATTAAAAGAAATATTAAGAACATTAATTTTTACAACCGAAAATACCCAATGTTTATCTTTAAAAATAGCTATTTTCAACATGGAGAGTATGTTGAAAAATAAAATGAATTTTACATATAAAATTACTTTTTTCTTACCAACCAGGTATTTATCGAACTCCCCTCATAGAAAGAACTCCTTAAGTTTCTTTTGTTACCTATATTTCTTTAATTTAATAAACCCAATCTTTTAAAACAAAATAGCTATTTTTTAAGATAAACGTTGAGTATTTTCGGTTGTAAAAATTAATTTTCTTAATATTTCTTTTAATTAGTTACTTTACTGCAATATAATGGCTGCTTGTGCAACTGCATTGCTATAAAAAAAGAAGGATATTCAGCAGCCCAATATCTGAACTTCTGTTTATTAACGTAGCTGTCTAAATGAAAATGAGTTCCATTACACATTATCAACCGTCTCGGAACGTTTGTGTTATCACTAAACACTTCTAGAAACCGTTAGCAAAACTGCACCCAAGCACCTTTGGCCTCTTCCTTCAGTTTTTGATTTACTTGAGTTTTGTAAGGGTGGAATTACAGATCATTTTTCAATATTCGACGAGAACGTCTGTTGAAATTTGTAGAGTAAATGGAAACTTAGAAGCCGAGCTTGTGGAACTTCATTTAACTGCATGTCGTACTCTCTCAATATTTGCTGACGTCCTTACTCTACGAACAGATCCTAGAAATTTCAATGCAACATTTCCGGGTAAACGAAAATGATTAACCCAATTTAAAATTATGTTATGTTTCGGTATTCATCCGTGTCTAAGGAAACATACAATCGATATTATTAACATTGAGAAAAACTAATTTTCGACGAGTAAACGAAAGTCATATACTTTAAAATGCACTTTGAATTTTAAAAAAAGGGGTTCGGGTTACGGAACGACCTTCTTAAATTCATGACTTCAACAAATTTGAAAATGTATAAGTGAATGAAGAAAAAGTGTCGAGCCAAATCAATTTATATAAACAGTACGTATAACAACTAATTGTAAACGGAACGACATGATTGGCAATACCAGTAGTACACTATCAAAAATTAGCTAATATATACATAAATATCAAATCAACATAGACAATAAAGGGTATATACGGGCTTTTTTTGCGATTACTCCGCCTTTAAGTTTATTTCTAAAAGTAATGATAATGTCTTCCTTTTAAATTTTGGTGAACAAAATTAGAATAAAACAAAACAAGTCAAGTGGGATAGCATATCATGCATATAGGATTTACCAACTTTGAGAAACTGATTCTTTTCTGAACACTTTGAAATGCAAATTTCAATGTTCCTTGTTTGGCTTTAGTTACGTAAATCGGTTTTGAGATTCTTATGAATTACATAAATAGCTATTTATGGCTGTCAAAGAATAGGAAAAATGTTATTTTGATTGAAAATAGGCTACGAGTATTAACTTTTCTGTACATTTTTAGAATATCAATTGGGCTTTAGAATCTATCATAATATATAATACTTATTAATACTACATTTTAGTAAAACAAGTAATTCGGTTTGCATCCGCGAAATAAATCTGAACGGAAGAGTTTTATTTTAAATGAACGTTTCAGTTTCTACTCGTTTACTCTGCTAATATGGATAGAACGGCACAATCTTTGTAAATAGTTTGTATTTAGTGACGCTTCCCCCCTTGATTACACTTTGCTGCCTTGCAGCTATTGATTGCGAACGAACTATGCCTCTATGTCACTGGTTCATAAACAACAAAGCTCGTATTCATTCGTGGGTAGGCCGAAAAAATGAGAAATTATGAAAACAACTTTTAAAAACGATCGCATGCTTAAATTGATAATTGCATAGGAATGAATGTAGTCGTATGAAAAGATTCCTTAAGAAAGTGTCTGAAGAATTCTTTTCGTTATTGGTACAAATGCTGCTGCCGATGCCGCCCCCAATTGGTTCGCGATGGGCGCACGCCCGAGATTACAAGGGCTTTAGTGCTGGAACGGCAATGACGTCGTTCGAGTGCATCGCGGCGCCCACGACGTCGACGCTAGCGTTAGGAATTTTTCGCGCCCTTAGATTCATTCGAACAGACGAAAATAAACATTCCATTGTGTCGTAAGCCAGTACATTGCATGTGTTCTTGTGTTATGTTGTACATCTTAATTTACATGGTTGAGGCAAATTGTTAACATTGTTTGCTAAAGCATGTTAGTGTTCTATTTTACGCTGGGGATTCTAGCAGGTAACACTATCTTACTATTTACGCATTATAATGGCTGTAGATATTAAAAATGCTACCATTTAAATCTCAACAAATCAAGGTGCAGTTGTTTTCGGCGAATTAGTTTTTTTTTAATTTTAGGTTATAACAACACGACGCCCCGAGCTTGTGTTTATCAATACTAAATTCATATCCACTCCACCACTAAACAACAAAATATTTTTTTCTGATTATGAATAAAATGTACATCTTAGTCTAAGATTCGAAAAGACTAACAACATTATTTAATCTGAATAAGAAACAATTTTTAACAAGTAACTCGAAAACAAAAATAACAAATATGTTCGTTAAACCACTTATCCTCTAATTTCATAGAAATCATGAATTAAATCAGCAATTAAATTGATTTATCTCTATGCACGAATGTCATGAATTTCATCACGTAGTCGCTCAGCAAAATCATTTGATATTGAAATTTATGTCGCCAAAGGGATAATTAATACTCGAATATGCGCAAGCTTTGCTTCTCATTCCTTTTTGTAGACGTCCTATGAGAAATCCGCATTGTTTTTACGGAATCTTCTTCTTGTTATCAAAAAAAGTTCTGTTTATGTGGAGAAAGTTTGATTTACGATATGGATCTATTCTTTTACAAATTTTAAATGAAATTGGAATTTGTTTATATATATATCTATATTGACGTATTACCTGTTTTATTACAATTATGATCCAAATTACTAGAATCATCTATTTTTCGCAAATATCAGATTAATCTCAAGGAAAAAAATATTGTACAGGACAGCCGATTACATATTTGTAATTTGTATATTGCGTTTAAACTATCAAACATAGAAACAAAAATAGTCTTTATTTTTTTAAAGATTTTTCAAGATTAGACACTTCTTATTTTTGCTTATCCTCTACTTTTTACACAAATTCTTAGCAAAGGCATTAGCTTCCAGATAATTCGTCAAAAGAACCAACACATATAATTTCCAATCACTAGTATTAAATGAATATTAAAAGCTAAGCATAAATTGTATAAATTATTTAAAATATAACAAAAAATGAACAAAAGATGGTAATGTATGAAGTGAGCAATGTCAAACAAAAAACGACAACCGCAATGAACACGTCGAACGAATAAAGATGAAACAAAACAGAATAACCGAAAATTGAAAAAAAATTAGATTAAGATCACATTTTTTACGTTAGTAAATCAATCGAGGAGACAAATGAAAATAAAGCACTACAGCGACAATGTAATAAAGGCGAATAGTAATAAAAACGAAATAACTACAAGGAAGAAAATATTAGAAACACATAATGAAGTTTACAATGACATAAACAAGTGGAAATTTACGAACTTCATAAGATTCACTTTTTATACACCACAATTTTTCAAACCGTTTATGCGAAATACTTTACATTACCTTTAGCAAAATGTTTATATGTTGAATCCTACATTAACCCACAATCAATGTTAATAATAATGAGAGTAGGTGTGCATTCATTAGGCGTATGATTCAACTATGTCAAGTGATAACAATAAAAGCGGCAGTAAGCAAATCATTTAAATGAAATTACTTCAAAAAATAAGAATTTTGATAAAAATTTACCTCCTAATCCATCCAGCCGGTTGCAAAACCTTACACACTTTAAAATATACCAATTTAAATTGTCCAATTAAATAAAAGTATAATTTGCGTACGGGGATGGGTCGTACTCATTCGGAATTATCCAATCAATTTATTAACAAGTTTTGAAGGAATAATGGATCTCGTTTTTTTTGACACAATAATTCTACTTTTCAAGATAATTCAAGCCTGCAACCTAACATTAAAAATTGCCTAAACTTAGTTGTTACTAAATTATATTTTTGCCCTATCCGTTTACACTTTTTTCCGATCAGAATGCGAAAATAATCTTTCCAACTGTAACTGATACGTTCTCGCCCAAAATCAGAATAACATCCTTCATTTATGATATTTACTAGAATTGAGCCTTTGCCATACTTTATAATAAGTCAGAAACGATTTAGATCTCGATTATAAGCTTCACCAGGTCGTTTTTGCAAACTGCCTTCTTTTATGGTTAAACAAATTGGAACTGCATTTTTTGTTGATCTTATAAATAGTCAGTTTTCTTTATGTTATATAGTTCTAATTGCATTATTTCAAATAAATATAATCAAAATATGCCTCGTTTATAATTATAAATTGACTTTAACTGTACATCTTTATCTTTATCTTAGAAATATAACAACTTTTTCTTAACGAAATTGTTGAAATTACGTGAATTGGTATCCATAATATGTATTATTATATAAAATGTATTTTCAATATCAAATGGTTTATTTTAAAGATGACTATCGATTTCGACAAAGAGAGACGTCCTCAGGCCAAACTGTAAGACGAAGATCGAAATTGGTAACAAAAATACTTCATGTGTTTGTGTATATAAAAAACTGAAAAGTTAATATTTGTGTAGATACATATAAATCATGTCGCAAACATGTTAAAAGTATGTCCATCATAAAGATATACCGGCGTTTCAAGCAGAAATGTGAAAAATGAATATTGAATTAAAAGAATAAAATGAGAGGAGGGTCGTATCAGTATCAGGAAGTTTTAAGTAGTTTACGTATTAGACAATCATCAAATTCTTCACATTTATAAGAAGCACATATGTGTATACAAATATATGTAATTATAAAATTTTGCATGATCGAAAATGCTTGAATAATTCATAAATCACAGAATTAAATCCACCTCCACCTTTTTACATTTGATTATGTAAAGTCTATAAATACATATATGTATATCCTCCATTTGAATATTTGCTTCATTAGTACATGCTGTATTAATTTCCGCAAAACATTTATTCTCTTTAATCCAAGCTGGATTAAAGAGAATAAATGTTTTTATTGTTTTAATATACGTACAAAAGTTTTG
This sequence comes from Oryctes borbonicus, assembly GCA_902654985.2. Classification (NCBI taxonomy): domain Eukaryota; kingdom Metazoa; phylum Arthropoda; class Insecta; order Coleoptera; family Scarabaeidae; genus Oryctes; species Oryctes borbonicus. Next base: position 270,162 of record LR736895.1, on the reverse strand, counting down.
TTCTCGTGTTCGCTCATGCATTATTGTTGGTATACTTAATAATAAATTATGAATAACTTCATTAGATCTTTCTTTATTATATATTTTATACATCATCCTTTGTAATGGGTGCATTTAGTTGGCCCCCACACTTTCGAGTTTTTAAATTTGAAAACGCCCCCGTTTTGTGCTGATATGTGTCGTAAATACTTTATTTTGTGCTCCTCAAGATAATCGGGAAACAAGATTACGAGAATGAGGGTTGCCCAGACACTTAGCAGCCACTCCACCATTTTTCGAATTTTGAAAATTTGATAATAGCAACGTTTTGTGCTAATTTGGGCCATAAATTTCGCATTGTACTCACACTGTCTTTGAGATGTCTGAGATTAGTAGTTTATTGCGGATCGTTATCCGTTAGCCACCACACCACTTTTCTTATGTTTTTGAAAATGGCAACTTGTTGTGCTCGTGTTGATTTATGTCGAAAATTTGTGCTTGTAATGTTTTGTACACGACTACACAATTTGCAAAGAAAACAGACGGGGGAATCGAATTGCTGTCCTCCTTGCCATTTGCGTCATTTGTTTCTTATTACCGGAATTGCCAATTAAAATTTTTCGCGAAAGCTAAACATTTCTACTGTTGTGTTTTCCTTTCTTTTGGCCCAAATCAGCACGGACCGAGCACAAAACGTTATCGTTCTTAATTTTTTTAAAACTAAATAATTGCTGCGGCGGCTATTAAATAAGTGTCTGCACCAATCGAATCAGAAATAGCGTGAAACGTACGAATACGTAATGCAATTTTTCCGTCACAAACCAGCCTCAAACAAGCACAAAACGTTGTCATTACCAAATTTTGATAATTCGGCTATTGAATTAGGGTGCGCACCAACCCTTACTCTCAAATATCTTGAAAAAGCTATGAGCGCAAAATGAAATGTTTTCTGCACTTATCCACACAAAACGGGCACAAGAGGTTGTTAATACCAAGTTTTAAAAAACCAAAACATTGTCGCGGTGGCTATTGAACGAGGGTCCCCACCAACACTCAATCTGAAATATCTCGAAAACGGTACTAGCACAAAACGAAATTTTTATTGGACGGGGCAGTCGACTTCCGTTTTTAATCTCGAATATTTCGAAAACGGGATGGGCACAAAATAACATTTTTAAGGCACAAATCAGCACAAAACAGGCACAAAACGATGGCGTGGTAGAATCTTTAAAAAGTGAAAATGCGAAGGTAGCGCGGAATTAGCTCCCACTTTTTTTATCTCGAACACCACAAAAATAGAACGAGTACAAAATAATGTTTACTGCATAAAATGGGCACAAAACGTTGGCGAATTTTAAAAATCGAAAGTGCTGGAGCCAACTTTACCCTACTCATTGTAGTTTTATGCTTTTCCATTTTTTGAATTATCTTTCTATTTCTACTTTATCATCTTGCAATTCATGTGTTTCATGAATGCAACAGCAAATGCAGCAGTTCACGTCATTACAAAATAAAGATTAAGCATAACGAAGCAAAATGATAATATATATGATGTATATGATATATGTATATGATGATATATGATGTGTTTTAATGTTGAACTACAGTGAATCAGAATCAAATAGCGATGACAGGAGGAGTCACTGATATCTTTTACTCTTCTGCGAGAATATGTTTTAAGCAGTTTTATGATGCTTCAGTATCTATATCACTAACAATTTGACTTCTGCCAAGTTAAAAGTTTTATTATCCGCTGTTCCCTTTATGCCCAGATCAACTCTATGGTAGCGTTAAAATAGTATGCATTGTCTAGCTCCCATTTGATCAATTACATATATATCATTTGAATATTTTTTTCTTTGCAAGCTCAACCTTTAATGATGTATTATCAGAAACACTTCATTTCATGGCAAATCATTTAATTGACTAATCCTTACCATAACAGAATTGTTATGATCTTAGAATAGCACTTAAGAGGTATCGGTTCATAATTAATATTAATAAAAAGCTTTAGGACCTTATAAAGTGCCGTGTTAATCGAAAACGTCATCAAAGACCACATTAACTCACAAATGATAGCATGATATTTTACTTTTTTAATTTGTTAGCGATAGTCAGTAGATCTAGAAAATATGTCTTACCTAACACTGCAATCGTATAAATGAATGAACTATAGTTGCATTCGACGTATTCTAACATTATATTATTTGCAGCTATTGCAAATTTTTTATTTTATTACCTATTTTTTCCCAGAATCTTATTTTCCTTTTTTTTTTTCGTCAACATCTCACATCAAAACATCTTTTGCAATTTCCTCCGAGGGTTTCTTTTCCTGAAAAAAATGGTTTTCATGGAACATTGCAGGGTTTCTCAATTCTTCCCATTCTTCTGTAGGTAACAGTAGATATTTACTGTATTGTATTCGAAAATCATTTCGATTAGGTTGATAGACACTGGCGATTTCATTCAACACACTGCGCTTTGACATGCTTTGATTTCGTTATTTTTATATATTTATGAGAAGATGTCATTTGAAAATGGTTCTAGTAAGACACTAATCTACGCGTTGTTCGTTTGATCTTTTCCAACTCATAAGTTGTTATTTTTTTTCAGAATATAGATATTTTACTTTTTTTATTATATGAAATATAGTAATCGTGATCTTCCAGTTTAAATAATACGTTGTTCAAATTGTAAAATCTGCTATTTTGATTTATTATGAAACTACTTAAATGGTAAGTACCTCGTGGTTTTGTTCCCGCTCATGTTTCACTCAAATTTTAAATTTCTAACCCCTGATTTATAGAAAATGAATTAAAAATTTAAACACGGATTGCCGCGATATTCTTTGATTAACTTAATGTTGTGACATCATTAATTACGATCATGCAATTTTTCCTACTACTGATTACGTACGTCGATCATTACTACCGTAATTGAGGAGATGTAAGTGAAATATACAGGTTATTTGGTCGGCCTGAACAGCTGAATGTAATGGAATTTTACGATATGTCCCAAGAGGCGTAAAATAGCTGCCAATACATAACAGAAATTGATTACTTTGGTAATTGTGTAAGTACATAAATGACAAATATTTTCGTAAAATGCTGATTTTTCCGAAATTTTGGGCCGATTGTAAAAAAAGAAATAACATGACGCTCGTCATCCGAGACCGCAGGATGTACTGCGGACCTCGGCTTTACTTCGATCTGCAAACATCTACCGCCAAACTTCATCGCGTCTACTGCGACATTACTATTAATCATGAATGGATCATTAATTCGTGATTAAAATTAAATGACATTCTGACATCTGTCAACATTAACGACATTAGACACAAGAAAATAAGTCATTAAGGAAGGAAATTTTATTTGCATAAGTAGCAGGAATCTATTTAAATTTATTTAAAGTAAAACATTAGGTTTTAAATTTAAATGTACGTATTTTTGTGATATCAATCGTCGCACATGTTCAACAATTATTATATCAATAATAATTATTTATAGAAATTAACTTGATTAAGTGTTAAATCTTAATTGGAGATTAATTTAATCCAAAATTAAACAGTGTTCTAAAAACCGGAAGTAAATATTTGAATATGCTAACTATTACCCTGAAGAAGGGAGTTAACCACAAAACTGGTAACTTAAAACATCATATGCAGCACAATTAGAACGGACACTATTTTAAACATGAGCTTCATTTAAAATTTAAAGTTTCACTTTATATATCTCCTTTCTTTCTTTGAACAATTGAAGCTCGAAGTAAGATTGTGGAAAATCTTAAAACTCTTCCCTGTTACATTAATTTTAAACAAACATCCCTTTAATATATAACTATCACTTTATATGCGTTCCCCTAATTAATAACAATTTGCAACGATTAAACATTAATGTAGAAATAAAGTGGAGTAAACCGTTCGAAGTTGAATTTATGTACTTAAGAAAGAATAATCGTTCGCGGAAATGCTTAGCATAACGCGCTCCGAGAACCTGCTACACAGTTTCCTGTAACTTTCTTTTCCTCCTTTCCAACCTTTTTCCATGTACCAGGTGTTTTAAATTTCATTTCGTTTGTCGTTCAATTTAAATGCTTTTCCTTTCAAATATTAGAAAAGATCAGTGATGTTTACTTTTATTTTTATTTAAGCATTATTTGATATAACTGATATCGTTATCTGTGCAATCAAATGTTTCTTAACATAGTTGACATGCGTAATAACAAAAATCATAAAATATTACAAGACTGAACAGTAACGGTTAAATCTCAAATTTCTAATGGTATTGTTCGGTTTTAAATTGTAATCTTGCGTTTGTTTTAGTTTCTAAATACCTGAAAAATAACTTCACTTGGTAATCCGTCGACCGCTTTAGCTGAAGTTGACAAGAATTCTGCTTGCGAACACATATGCTTGACGTTATCATATTCTTTTAATTTTTTATTTTTTCTTCAACGATTTAATGTACACATAAAAAGTATAATTGTCGGTGCTTGCATAGAGGTTTACCAATAAACTCAAGCATTGTTCAATACATAATGGCAGCCAATTTGGGCACCTTAATAAATTAATTAATGAAATAAAAATCTCACTCAAACACTGGTAGGATTTGAACTTACGATCTTATGCCCTCAGGACGGGTTATTTCTTTAAGAAACTATTGATGATAAGCAATAATTAAATACAACATATGCGCAGTGTAAACAAAAATATGATACACAATTTTCCTATATAACAATATATATACAGTTGCGACAGAATGGAGTACGGCTGTTGGCAGCCACAGTTCAAATTCAATATCACTCAAGCACTAGCGCATAGAACGCGATACGGAACATCGCCGCAGACGCACTACCCCGCACTCACTTGGCGCGCTAACGTAGCATGGTACTGCTTTTCTCTAGCGAGGATTCAGAGGAAAATTCACAAGAAACTCCAGATCGCATGCAGTAGCTGGATACCCCCCTGGGACGGCTGCACTCACTGCTTCGAACGGAATGGTTGGGGCTGGAGGTTGTATATTGGTAGCCTCTAATATGAAAGGTGTGGCTGGTCTCTTGACATCTCATCCTCGTGATGACATGTACCAACGGGTTGGAATGTCTTTCGGTGATTTCGAGAGACCAGGGAGGCAATGTAGTTCAGGATCACACCTCCCTGACAAAGGGGTTATTAGGTAAAGACTTCCGCATATTTGCAACCTGCGTCTTAAGATAATAAAAGATGACTTGGCCGGACTTGCGATAATTTTTCACAGCGCCAAGTGTCTCTAGGTGAAATGAAGAAAAAAAAGCTGGTTTTGGATCTTTTATGATCATTTGAGATCATTCCTCTCTTCGAGCTGCCGGTCGATCAGCTCTTGGGGGACCTTTTTAGTCGCATTGGAGAGAATCGGGAGAAGAGAGATTAGACAATAGCTGGTTGGCTTGGACGGATCCATCTGAGTCGTTGAGGTTGGTTTCGCGGGTGCTGTGGAAGCTCTGGGTCACGGTCCCGTCGTTATCCACAATGATGAAGATCGGCTGGAAGGACCTCCTCAGGTTCTCGGGGGCCGCCAGACCGATCCGTTTGTAAGCTTTATCCCCCGCAATCTTTGGGCGTAGACTTCATTAATGTGCGCACGTATGGAATATGTTATTATTGACGTGAGCTAGTTAGCCTACCGGATTGAGTGTCGCTTGATGTAATTTCCAGAGCTTGTCCCTATCCTGAACCATCTTCCTAGCGGCTCTGCCGATCTCCACGGTGAGGTGCTCTACCACTTCCTCGAAGCGCAGGGTGGTCAAGATATTCCAAACCGTCCGACGGGCATATTCGGTATCCTCGCCATTTGAGCCGGGCGTAGTCATTCACATATCTGGCATCGGATGTCCTTATCTCGTGGTCATTAAATTCGTACACTGTCAGCGTATGGTCGCCTCGATGGTTAGGTCGCCGATGCATTCCACGTTCTGGGACAGCAGTAGGTAACTTATAGTAGGTGAGGACCCGTTGTCTGAAAAGTGCGTCGGCGTTGGAGTGCACAACATTATTAATATTACAATATTTCTGCTTACTTAGTCGCGTAGGATTGTGCCGTTTCTATTTTCTACGTGACACCCTCAGATAGTATGTCGCGCGTTGAAATCTCCGATCAGGACCACCTTACGCGCCAGTCCAAAGATGAGGCCGAGTCTACCTGGGGAGAAGATCTTGCTCGGGCTGATTACGACGGTGTCATCAGCCAGCTATATAGGTAATTCTTAGTGAGACCAGCCATGACGCAGATAAACGGCGGCTTCTGTTTCCTGGTCGGCGCTCACTGTGTCCCCAAATCTCCTACGCAGCTCCTACCGGACCCGGCTGCACCTCTGATTGGATTGGTTGGAACGGCGTGACGTCGTCCCTTACCTCAGTGTCGTCCAAATTCAGTAAAGTTTCACGTTGTAGAGTTGTGTGCGCTGTAAAATATCATTGAAGAGCATAGATTCTCAACTACAGTTGCGTCCCTGCATCATGCCACATCAAAATCTATAGACTTCAAGATATTAAATAGTAAAATCATCAGAAGTGATTTTCAACTAGACTACGTAGTTGGTAAATACAATAGAAACGAAAGTTCTCGCGTAGTAAGTATACATACATTACAAAAACCTAAAAATTTTGTGGAACCAACTCATAGTTCTTGCCCGGGTTATAACGGCAATCCATACTAATTTGTTTATTTTAAGACATCTTCTATATATAACGTTTTTGAATCCTTTCTAAGATTTCAAGTTTGGTCACAAAAAAACAGAAGAAATTGTTTCTCAACTGAGTTGTATTAAAATAAACTTATTTTAATTGCCATCAAATAATCTGATTGCATTTAACTCTTTAGTAGTAACTTTATTTTTAATAAGTGTTTACCATTACTCTCCACTAACTATTGCAATATATATTGATTGCCTTCCTCGTTATATTGTTAATACTCCGAAAGACATCCGCGCACATTATTCCGACATGCGGTGGCAATAACGGTAATGTCAGCGCCTGTCTTTTGATGTCAATCACTTGTATTCTTTTCGTTTTTTTCAAAATGGATAAACTAATTTAGAAACAATTGCATACAGGTACATGGAATCTTTTTGATGAATTAGCCCCATCGTTTTCGTAACGTGGCAAATATTCCGGTTCCTCCAATTCATGATATACCTTTCCAGATATTAAGAGTTGCCATTTCCAGTGGGGCGCACCCCCTCTACTCTTTTCCATGCTTCTATTGGAAGTAGCTAATACTTAAATATGTGCAGGCTTTGCATTTTGCACTCTCTTACGAGGTCCCAAGAGAAATCTATATTGCCTTTGTATCAGCTTCGAGAAAATTTTCTGCTTGTATCTACATATGAAAGGAATCTGATTTCGAATATGTATTTCTTTACAAAAACGGCGAGAAAGGACGCTGAATATTTTATCCTTATCTTTTCATCCATTTCATTTTTATGGAACTTTTATCGTGCAAGTAGTAGTTTAGAAATTGCAGATTAAAAAAAAAGACTTTCTGTAAATATCGCTACCTTTGATTTCGTTTGCTATTTTTAAGGCAGTACTACGCCAAATCCAATAAATTAATTCTACTAAATAGTTTCAAATTTTATACAGCATTCAGGCAAATTACACTTTTAAATTTCGATTTTGTTTAGCCTTAACTGCAACATGTTCATATTATAAGCAACGCTGGTAGTACATATGTATTTGCTTTGGAACTAGTAAAATACCGCTTGCTACAGTATTATTTTGAAAAAATGCAGTTTAAAACCTAAAACTAAGGTGTACCAACTTGTCTATAAATTAACGGAATTTGGTCTGAGATAAGTAAATTACATAGAAGATCGAGTGCAGAATAAGTAATGTAAATAAGTAGACATCGAAGTAGATGTCATGTAAAACAATGAAAATTAGTAAATAAAAATACAGAAATAATGAAATAAATAAATACTACTCTGGAAAATGAGTGAAATCCAAAACCGTTAAGAAAAAGAGTTTTAGTGAATTAAATGCACAAATTGTTCCCCACTTACAACTTGACAGGGACCCAATGGATTTACAAATCTATAGAACTTTGGGGAAATTTTACCACTGAAATGTCTGAACTTAGTAGCAGAAGATTTACATTTACATGCACGAGAGAAGCAACGCTTAGGCGGAATGTTCTGGAGGTAATGATGAACTGAGCAGCCGCTGCTTATTCGCATTGCAGTTCTGATGCAAAAGGGCCTCACTTGGCGGATACTTCACATGAACAGAGGTGTCTATAATGGAACTTCCCTTAGGGCTTATGGGTAGTTCCGGTACTCACAAGGTAACTCATGGTCTTGGCTTAGATCGCAATGATCTTGGTTTGGCTCTGGTGAACACGGCTACTCGGAGCTATGACGTGATTGGGTGAGGCGATGGTGCAACTATCTATGCCACCAAAGTAGCGAACTTGTGTACATCACTATTTTGAGTAGGTGTTGTAAGTAGATCACACTTCGAATTATTTACACTGAGTGTTATAAGTGTCGAATCTATATTTCGATCTATATATTATTATCTATATATCGAATATTTTTGTAAGGGTAGTGGACAGTGAACAAGTCACCCCTAGTACTCCTTGTATTTCGTTCATAGAACCAGATATGAATAAGTAGTATGGAATCCATATCTGGTAGCTCTTGAACGTCCGATGATACTAATTCTGTGTCTAAGGAAAGTACCACTCCTTGAAGCATTTGCAGAAGTAAACTGTATTTCGGCAGTATGATTGGATGTGAATAAGTATAATGTGCGAATCTGTGATCGCTCTTGGACGTTCGACAATATAAATATATTTTAATAATCGCAAAAAAGTCTAAATCTCACAAAAGCCGTTAATCAATAAAATTGTAAAGAATTGTAAAATATATCTCAAAACCACTAGTAGATAGCTTACCGATATATATTTTAGAGTTTTATTAATTCCACAATTTTTATGTCTTTTTTCTCCATCTACCTCATTAATTATTATAAATACCTTTATATAAGGGTAGTAAGTAAACCACCTCTGTAAGCCTTCGAAAAATAACTATTTTTGATGGCAGGACCGCATATGGATATATTATTTATGTATTGAATCTGCATCTGATAGCTTTTGTACTATAGTACATATGCTTTTTTTCTAATTCACAGCCACTGGTCGTTCAAGTATGGTCAGAGAAAGTGACTGGTTTCTTCTGCAGCTCTTTACCCACCAACAAATCAATGGAAAATACAGACAGACGTAATCGCAAAATTTTATTTTTGAAATTATTTATGTAATTTAGTACAGTGCAATTACATATCATTACAACTCAGAATGGTTCCAACTGGAAATTATATCTGATTTATTCATAGCGTTTCACGTATATTTCATTTGTTAAACTTTAATCAAAGACGCAGGGGAACTACTGTCTCACAGTGTCGTGGTAATATTATTATTATTTTTAAACATAAGCAATGTGTTTTGTACATTACTGTTTTGTAAAATCTTGGAATGACACTAACTTATTATTCTAAGTTAAAGTATAATTATCTCGCTATATGTATCTGAGTATAATTAATTTGAGTCGAAGTGTGTTAATTTTCTATAGATTTCAAAAAGGAATTCGGTATAAACGAAATTAAAAAGAATTAGTGGCGTAAAACGAGAAATATAATGCTGCCACAATTGAAAAACCTTACAAAGCAAGTCTAATCTGATAATGTTTCTAATTTGTTCTAGAAATCGTAACCACGCTCGACTCTCATTTACGCGGTCCGGCCTTTGTTATGGAACCACCACCAAGGTTAGAATTTTCCAATTCCAGCGGTGGCTGGTTAGACTGTTCTGCATCGGGAAACCCACAACCGTCAATAGATTGGCTTTCGTTAGATGGCACGTCCGTTGGGGATGTTATGGGAATTCGGCAAGTTTTAAGAAACGGAACTCTTGTTTTGCACCCGTTCGCAGCTGCCGCCTACAGACATAATATTCACAATGCGGTATATCGTTGCGTCGCTTCCAACAACGTCGGGAGAATTATCAGCAGAGAAGTGCGAGTTCATGCAGGTAAACTCAGTTGGCAATAATTGTTGTTAAATTACCATAACATTGGTGTGCGAATAAGGGTTAACTTAACTAATAGTAAGTAATCACCTCAATTACTCGCTTGAAATCAATTTTTTTTCAATGTAAGGTATCTATATATCTAATTAACATCATTTGCAATCAATAATTGGACTGGACTGGAATCTGAGAAACGGGGATATATAACAGGTTAACTCGAAAGTAATGTACACATTTTAGAAAAAAATCTCATAAATTGACTATATTTTCAAGTTCAGTTCCTAGTCAACTTTGTTTTCTCCGAATGGAAACCTATATCTTTTCCTAGGAAATTTAATTTAAGAAAAGGATAGCTTTTGCCATTTAGTCTAAAACAAATAACCACTCTACGTTCGAAGGCCTCCTTGAGCCATAGATCACAGTACCGTCCGCGTCCGGTCAACTCTATATACAAGTTCTACAGTTTTCTAGGAAAATTTTGCAATAATGTCGATAATTTTTCTGTTTAAGTTCTGTTTAAAAATTATCGACATTATTATTATACGTTCTGTTTATGTAGTGTAATGTAACATACATAATATATCATACATATTATGCATGTTACGTTGGTTCTTACTATAACAGCTAGCATGCAAAGTTTTCGTAACTGCCATGCAGGTGTTTAAGCTTACTTCTGAGCATTAGCCTATTGCTTTGAAATGCAAATAGTAGCCAATAATACATATTATAACACCGCACATTTAAGATTTTCAAGTAACTTCCTGAACAGAACAACAGTTCAGTGTACATTCGAGTACTACCAAGTTCGAAGGAAAATTTTTCTGATGGACCCAATAAAACACCTTCCTATCAGCATTTGTATGTTAGGGAATAATTAACTGTATTTCGCACTCCTTAGCGCAACTTACAAATGAAAATAATCACTTTAACAAAATATATAATTGAACTAAAAAAAGAAAAACTACGCTTGGGTCCTGAACAACTGCTTACACGGTAACATTGTTTAAATTAATAAGATAAAGTCGTCTAGTCAGTCAAGATAAAGAAAAAAAAAACAAAAAAATAATAAATTCGTTGAGCAGTCACGTGGAAAATCATAAAATAAATGGTTCTAAACTTCGATTAAACTGGATCCAGCATTACAGTGTTGCATCGCTATCTAGGTTTAAACTAACAAATTAAATGCCAAATCCGTTCCCAAATACTTATGTTTTGTGGGTGGTGGTAGGTAAGATTCAATTTTCTGGCTTCAAGTCGACGTCCGTATTCAAGTAAATCAGATATTGAGTTGATTCCCAATAGTCCAAATTTGGTCTGGTAGTAGGGAAAGAGGTTGCGTGAGAAAATTTTTAATTGGGTCGCTTCTGGAACAGGTACAGAAAGTCGCGAGAAAACATTCTTCATGATGGAAATGTATATGTCAATGGTCTCGTTTTTTCCTTGTGTTCGGCGTTCAATAGCCGAATTAAATAAAACATGGTCATTCGAATTTCGTCCTTGCTTTAGCTCAGAGATACGTTCTAAAAATGCAGTGACCGAAGTTTGGGATTGCCCGAAAATTTTACTCCCCAAGACGAAACAGGTATTCTCTTGATAGGCGTGACATTATCGGTATTAGAAGCGTTAGGAAAATCTTCCTCGTCAGATGAGTCTGTTTGGGGAGTCGTACCCAGATTAAGGCCGGTAATGTCTAAAATCGTTTGTTCGGTAGCGGTAGAATGGTGGGAGGCCGTTTTTGAAATTTGCCCTAAACGTGAACTTAATCCTACAGCACGAACTAATAATTGGGATCGTTTAATCATGTAATCATCTCCAGTCGGTACACTTGCACACAAACTTGTGCATAAATTTTTCGCGACGGGTTCGATTACTAACATTAAGAAAAAAAGGGTTACAACGGAAATGACGTTGCAACACCTTCAGCATTAGAGTCAATAGAGGAAAATCCACGAACATCTCTCAAGAGGAGAGCATTGCAGCTAGAAATAAGTAAATCACATCTGCAAAGAATCTTTAAAGATAACAACATAAAGGTGTTCAAACTGCAGTCTAGATAAGCGCTGGAAATAGATGATTAGTCTGTTTGTGGATTGGAAATGAAATTTTTGCGAATAGAGAACTCAATAAATTGATAGTATTCTCAGTTTGCCACAAATTGCACTATGACTTGCAGCCCTACAAGTACTGAAGTAAAATAATTCCACAAAAAATTGTGCTCATCACAAAAGTTTCCGCTTGATCGCTAGTTTATACATAAGCTATCAACTTCTTGTTATCGACAATAATTAGTTGGCAAATGTGTGAAAATTTATTAAGGACGGTTTCTTGATATGTTTAAATAGAAAACTTGACGAAAGTTTATTTCTCTGGTATGAACTGCATGAATTATATTGCCCTGTTTGCAGGGACGAAATTGCGACTTACATTGATACAGGTATGTAATGAATTTTACGCTTTTAAAGAAAGCACAAATTTGCTAACATTGAACCGCCTATGTAAATATTATGTTAAAATGCTTAGGACACAACATAAACGCCAAACCTATCGAAATGCCCAACAAGATGTGTCACATTTACTTTTCTCCGCTATTTATTCAGTAATAAAAACAAAACAACAGTAAAATACAATAAAATTGAAGCAACACTGCATATAAGATGCTGTCGTTATAAGACTTCCCTTACGAATAACTGCATATTTTGTTAGATTAATGTCCAGTTTCTGAAAGCATACTATACAGCCAATACTTTTTGAGGTATTATTTCCAATTATTCCAATTATCTTCTTTATAATTTCATAAAATATATCTTCAGGAAAGAACAATCACAAAATTGTTTATTGTAGTACATGTACGCGTGCTTTTTTGGCAATTATTGCAGTCCTGTAGCTTAAAATATGCTAAATTATATAATTTGATATTTTAGGCGTTGTTATGAGCAATTTGTTAGATTTCAAGTAATATTTATATTTATTTGTTTGTTTAACTTTAGAGTTATTATTTTAGATAACTTTTCGTAGTGCCATCGTAGTGCTATTTGACCAAATTCTATATGCCTTTACGTTATACTTAGTGAAACGAAACTTCCAAAATATAGAGTTTGCGCTTCGGTCTGCGAACTTTCTATTTCTTTTTTTTTATCCGTATAACGTCTATCCGATTCCGTTTACCTCATCGATTACTGTTTCTTGTTTGCACAACTTTCTATACTTTTCAGTGGCTTCCTTTCACTTTCTGGTCATGTTTCAATCCCTTTATAAATTAATCTAGAGATTGTGTGATCAAGTAATCATTCTTGAATGATGGAATATTCCAATCCTTAAACTAATTATTTTTTGCATTTAATCAGCTTGCGTCTTCACAGAATTATATAAATTTGTAGCCCATAACTAGCTTCTCAAATAGCATTACTGTTGCCAGGATATTTATTACTGACTACCGTACCTAATATCCCACGTTATTTATGTTAAAATTTCGTATATGTGTTGACTATTACACAAATTAACTATTTTAATTAAGTTTGTGTAATTTTATATAGATATTTAGGAAAATGTTGGCTGGAATAAAAACATATAAATGCGCATAAAGAAATCCTCAAATATTTTTAATACTCTGTATTGCATGATATGTTAGAAACGAGAGTTTGAGGTAATTCACGAATACGTAAATTCAATAAATTTAATCCATTCAAATCCAACGTATTTATATATAGAAGTAACACACATCGAAATAAACATAAATGTTTGTATTGTAGACGTAGACGGTATAGGAAGATGGAAGTAAACATTCGCAATTCCAGCACGCTAAAGCTCAAGTAATCGCCTGAAACGATTTTCTTCAACGCGATTATTTAATACACAATTACGAAGTTTCCCGCTTGTGCTAACTTTGAACCGCTTGGGGCGAACGATTTTAGTACAAACAACCGTTATTTCTTCTGCATTAAGAGTCGCGCTATTGGATTTTGTCGTTTATTAGAATTTATTAACACTTAATTCACTTTAATTCCTTTGACTTGTACATTTGTGAAAGGAAATATTATTGTAGTATTGTGCATTGCTATTTCGCGTTTTTAAAACTTAAAATTCACTTGGTATTGATTACAGTAACTAATATATAGAACCGCTTCGTAAATGTTAAAGTCAAATGAACACATAATGGACGTTTCACTGGAAATTGCTACTGCATATATATGTACAGTGTGTTCCTGTGTCCACTGGTTTTAGAAATCTAAACCAACTTATTTATGTTGAATAGCTTAAGTACTTTAAACCAAGTTTATGTAAAATTCGACGCAAACATTACGTGATATTTCAGCTCTTTATTTCGTGTAGACTAATTGATACCCATTAATAATAAATACAAAATAAATTAATACAATGAAGGTCAGAGAACACTTAATGATTCCATTACACTGGCAGGATTCCTCCAAGCAGTGGTATAATATTTGGCGGTTTACGCAGCCGTTCACACGTATGCCTGTGTAAACCGCTAAAACATACACATGTCGATCAATCGACTTGCAGGGTGGAAATTGTGTGCACTGCCTTCTTTAATTTTATATCATAAACAAAACCAGAGCAACATTTTAAATTAAATAAAAAACTGAATCCAACAATTTTCACTCGCCAAAATTTCACTAACGAAAATTTTAAAATCTAACAAACTTATAACTAACATTTAGATTTGGGCGTTAAACAAGAAGATAAAAGTAAGATAAAAGTAAAGTAGCCAATAACAAAATGACCACGGATTATGATATAGATTCGATTTTACATAGAATGGTCGTAATTTCCAGCATTTTGCGTATAACTAATATCTATGTATTCTTGAAGTGATTAGCTATATTCATCGCGCAAAGCGGAGTTATTCGATAATCTAAGCTTGAGTTTATAAAAACGCGATAAAGCGATCGAACGTGAATCACTAAATATTGAATTCTCTAATTTAAATGGGTATTCTACAACATAACCACCAATAGGATGTCGGTAGTGCGTGTTCATAAAATGTTCTTCGCATTTTAAATCGTTGGGGTTAGAAATTTTCCAGAATTACTTCAAAGTGTTTTCTAAAGACGAGGACGAAGACATAAAATAAATATTTTCCGTTGTGGGGTTTCTTGCAAACATTGCTCTTGTTAAGATATTTACTTATTCACGTTTGAAAATGTTTTCTTTTGCATTTAGTTCCATTTTATTACGAGGTAGAGCAATATCGATGACCTCTTCCCTCTAACTTCCTCCAAATCAAATTTCGTTCTTTGTCTTGTAGAAAAGAAGTATTTTTGTTAAAAAAAAAAGAGTCTAGTAAACTACTTTTAGTATGAGAAATAAAATTCGCCGACAGAAGGCGCAATTATATATCTTCATTCCAAACTATGTTACTGTATTTTATATGGACAAGCATAGTGCTAATCACATACAGAATTTAGTTAGAGCCGTTTTCATGGTAACCATTCCAATTCACTGTTCCTGACATTAGGGTACCTGAAATTTGGACATCATCATGGAACGTACAATTCATGATCTAATGCTATAGTTTGAAACAACTGGTATGCTTATCGATAAGCGCAGAGGTCAGTCAAATGAAAATATTACTCGCACAAGTAACCTAGCACCTTAATTCGTCGGCATTCACGACAATAGAATATTTCGTAAGACACTACTCAACGAATGTTAACAAAAGATCTGCATCATACAAATTTCAAGTGGCGCAAGAACTTAAGAAACAAACTACCAGAAACGACGTATATTTGTGAACCCGGATTTGAGAAAACACAAAAACTAATGTTGAAAATCACTTTTATTTAAACGACTTTGTGAGGCGACACAATTATCGCATTTGGACTAGTGAAAAACCACATGCTAACGTCGTAGAAAAATTAATGCATCCACAAAAATGCTCTTTTTGTTGTGGACTATGGGCTGACCCATACTTTTTTGAAGACTAATATGACCAGTACTGTTACTGGTACTAATGGTGAACGCTATCGGGAGATGCTTCTTTTTTTTAGTGAAACCGATGATTTGAACTTATCATTTCAGTTCAACAAAATGGAGTTTTTTCTTTACATATCTTGTCATTTATTCAGCAAATAAATCCTAGCTCTTTTTATTTTTCGTTTCAATTTTTTTTTAGAAAGTCTCTTATGATAATTGAAATATTGATCAAATCTAAAGCGTGATTAAAAATTAAGAAAACACGATATCTTGTCAAAAATAAGATACCCGTTACTTAAAAGCAACTTGAAAATATCATATGTAAAAGTTATTCGAAATATCATCAGAAATTCAGCTATGAAATTTGGTATGTTGGACGTGATTTTATATCAACATGCTATTAACTTAAAATACTTTAAGTGGGATGTCGTTGTCGATGTTTTTGTCGACAGTATTGTCGACAATGAATTTAATCGTTTGTTAAGAACGTTGACTTATAACATCAGTTCCTATAATTACAACAGTTAACGAGAATCATTTCATTCGACTTTTGCCGAATTTTGTTAGGTTGAAAGGACGTTCTGTTGTCCACGCTGCCCAGTTTTCCTGTGTACAACAAAATAGTAAATATTTTACAACAGTTTAAGCTAAGTGTTAATATAAAATGAAACCCAAATCTGAACTTCCAATAATATTTTTAATATACGATGGCTCAAAAATAAAATGTTTAGTTTGGCAGATATCTTTAATGTGTTGGTCAAAAACACATTGTCAAGAGCACGTGTGAAGTGCAATGCACAATAATAAGCCAGCTGTATATCGGGAACGGTTTATACATGATTCATGTGTAACTATGATTGTGTGCAATCTGCCGTTTACTTTTCAGCAGCGAATCATTTATTTCATTTTGTAAGAAATACGCCAGTCCTACAATACCGAGCCGGATAACGTTATGAAGGTGTGTACCATCTGTGCCTAAACATTTAGAAAATAAAATTAAAGCCGAATTGAACAATAAAAAAAAACTGACTGTAAAAAAATTCTGTACTTAATACAATGGCACGTAAAATGGAACCATATCAACCATCATCCTCAATTTTGCGCTGTAACGCTGCTGTAATATGTACTTACTGTTCTTGCTTTTCGTATGTTTACGCATATTGCTTTAACAGCAGAAAACCAAATGCACATTTCATTCTTCCAGGCAGAATAAATCTCTCTACTTCTATACTTACATCGGTAACAAGATCGTCTCGCGTCCCCACTCCATCGTATAGTCTAATATCCGAAGCATAAATTTGCGAATCACACACTGGAACGACCACTCCCATACCAACGCTTGTAAAGCGATCGTTGGTCATTATAGTTAAACGTAGATAAATGAAAAAATGGGACTGAATCCCACAAATATCTTTGTGTAATGATTAGGCTACCAGTTTCATGATGAACACACTAAATTAATATAAACTCATGTTTAAAATTAACGCATCACTTAAGTAATTCTATATAATTTTTACAAAATTATTGGATTAGTGAATTATTTTTTTAATATAAAAAACAATTGAAATAGAGATAATTAAGCATCCGTTCATCAATTAACTTCACAAAAAAATTAATTCAAGGATAAAAGTTAATAAGATGTTACACCTCTCCTAGCTCTAATGATTGCTTGGATTACTTCTTGGGGAATATTATCCCACTCGAAAAGAACCCTTACTCCAATTCCTGAAGATTATTAGAAGCTGGTAACTGACGCCTTACTGATCTTTTCAGAGCATCCCAGAGGTGCTCAATCAGATTTACATGTGGACATTGTGGTGATCACTCTACGACTTGAATATTGAGCTCTTGTAAATAATCCAAAACTTGTCTAGCGATGTGTGGTCTTGCGTTATACTATATGAACGCAAGGTAATATTCGGCATTCGTTGACCTTTGGTGAATGAGGATTAACTTTGTACAGGCGTCAAAGCAAATACTCACTACTCGCAAATAACTCCCTCTGAAAGCTTGTGCAGTTAAGATATCGTTCTTCAATTCTTCGCTATACTCTTTCGCGACCATCTGGACATTTTAATCTTACTCTAGTGTCGTCAGAAAACAAAACTGGTTTCCAATCCTCATCTTCTACATAATTTATGTCAAATTTCAAATGTTCTACACTGCAGTAAATAATGGTCTAAGTGCAGGCCTCCTACCACTTAATTTTACTTCCCTCAATCACCTCCTTATAGTTAAAGCAGTAACTCTGGCATTTCTGATTACTTCAATCTGGTTATTACTTGTTGTTTGCCCATTTCTTAGAGTTACAAAAAACGATCATCTCTCGCATTTATGACTCGTTGCCCTTCCTCGCCTACATCTAAAGCGTGATCCGGTTTCCCTGAATTTTCTAATCATTCGACTGATTAACGCACGGCAAATTAAAACATAGCATATTGTACGTTCTTCTTCTAACAAAGTTACAGCTCTTACACATTCATCATTATCAGTTAAATGATGCGATTTCAATTTAACCCTCAAGTACTATCGTGTTTTCAGGTAACACAACTGCTATCGTGGGGTGTTTTACACCCCACTCTTTAAATTTAGCTTTTTTTTGATAGTTATCTTTTTTTTTTTCACTTTTAAACCCACAGTGTAATAACTAGACCTTTATCTTGCGATTGTTGTAAGGAAAAACAAAACTTTATTTAAAGCAAAACAGAAAATTAGGAGGAAATGTTACATTCATAAAAATTATGTAAAAAGTATTTCTTCGTACAATTTTTTCTTTTTACAAAATTGTGTTCTGTATTGTTAAGATGTCTTGGTTTTTTCTGTTACTGGAAACTATGGTCTTACTCCCTGTAAAAGAAAATACCATTAGCATTTCACATAAAAATTCTGACAATGACGTTGTGAGGCGTACATTTTATTTGACAAAAAACATGTAATGTGTTATTTCATGTAATCAGATTTTTATAAATTTCTTACAATTTACCTTTGTAAGCATTCTGCGCATTTTACAAGTTGCTCAGAATGTTCCTTGCAGACATGCTGATGACATCTATGACACGTGGTTTTTATTTTCTTGTCTCTATTTCGCCCGCAGATGTGACACCTTTTGTAGGTTCTTGAAGGTTCTGCTTCTTGTGGCTGTTGTTGTGGTGTTTCTAAGCCTAGTAAATTTTTGATAATTGAATTTAGCTTAGTTGACAATTCTTTTGTTTGGTATCGTCTTTTTACGTGGTCATTGACGAGTTCTCTTCCTAGACGAATATAAAATTCTCTTCGTGTCATGTTAACTGTATGGTCTGAAGTGGCTAAGAAAATTATGTAACTGTTGACACGTGAAATGTCTACCATTGCTCCTAATATAGCCATTGGCCATCGTCTGGTTCGTCTTTGGCAGGAGTACGTCATACACTTCTGGTCTAAAGCATCAACTCCCCCTTTGGTACAATTGTAGAAATTTATTATTTCAGGTTTTGCATTTACTTCAACATTTCCATTGTGATGCATAGACGAAACCAACAAGACACAGTTGTTCTTTTTTGGTATGAAGGAAACCAACGTATTATCGTGCGTAAATCCAAATTTACAGGTGTTTATTGGTTGCTGTTTAGTTTGTAAAAATGCTGGCGGAATTTCGCGCTTATTCTTACGAAGTGTTCCAACATACGTTATACCAACCCGTTTCAATTCATTCAACAGCTCTATAGAAGAAAACCAATTATCTCCTGTTAGATTTCGATTTGTATTGATGATCGGAGAAATTAATTTGAGTACACTACGTGTTGGAACTGAAAGTTTGTTTGGATTGGGTTCGGTTGTCTTTCCTGTATAAATAAATGAATTGATCAGATAATGCGTTTTCGAATCGCATAAGCACATAATTTTGATGCCATATTTTTTTGGTTTACTCTTGATATATTGGCGAAAAGAGCAGCGGCCGCGAAATCCAACAAGCATTTCATCTACAACAGCATATTCGCTGCAACTGTAATTATTCGTACAGTTTGCGTTGAAAATTTCATAAATTTTTGAAATGGCAGCAAGTTTATCACCATTGTCAATCCTGTTCCTTCTAGTTGTTTGATCGTCAAATCTTAGCACTGACAAAAGAAACAAAAACCGTTGTTTAGACATGACACCTCTAAAAATATCTCGTCCCGTACCATCCGTTGCAAAAAGACTTCTAGTATCTTCGTGGTTTGATTTAAACACTCCTGCCAAAATTACAAGTCCCAGAAATGCTTTCAATTCAATCATGTCTACATGTTCAACATAACTTGCCGTTGGTCCATAAGAAGAACTCGTTTCCGTTATTTTTGCATTTGTATGCTCTAGTATTTCATTTAGAATTTCTTCCGTAAAGAAAAGAGAAAATGCTTCAGAAGGTGTTCTTGGAGGAGTATTTACTGCCGGACCCTTTGCTCCCGGTCGAAGAGTGACTATATTAGAAGATCTGGTACGTGAAGTAGCAGGAGGATTTTTGGACCACTTATATCGATTTCGTCCATAGAAGTAACTTGTTCTTGCACTGACATCACCTAAGTCTTCTTCACTTTCGTTTTCAGATTCGACTTCAAATTCTGAACATGTGTCGTGATCACTATGTTCGCTTGCTGCATCACTCAAATCATCATCACGTTCATCAGGGCATTCACTTTCACTAACATCATCGTAAAAGTTTTCGGCAAGATTTGCTAATTGTTCATCAGTTAGAAACTTTATCATATTGTTTTTACTATTCAATACACGTATTATAGAAGGGAAATAAGGAACAAGTTGACGACGCTCTGGTTTGTGAGGAACTGAGTAAGAAATTTGTTTGAGTCGAATATTTATACGCCGTACAGAAATCAGGGGAAATGCCACTATTTGATTTGTAAAAAATCACCGAAGTCGAACATAAATGAGTGAATCCCCTGTACATGTAGGTACTATAATAAAAATCGCCGAATTGGAACGTATATAAGTGAATCCCCTATACTTACATGCACAACAACATCTGTGATTTCCCCAAAAGAGGACGAGGGCTATTATCACTATAAAATTCTAAATCATTGGTTAGAATACACTACGCTATTTTTGAAAAAAACAAACGTAATTGCTATCGTGGGGTGTTGAGACACCCCAAAAGCTATTTTTTGCTAAAACTGTAGAATATGGTAAATAATAAATTACACTATATTACATATCTCATTTGCATAGGCGAATACCTGGAACCTTAGAAATGTGACAAAAATAGTTTTAGAAAAAATTAAAAAAAAATGACCTCTGGGGTTCCGAAACACCCCACGATAGCACTTGAGGGTTAAACTTTATTAATTCTAATTCTATATAGACAAAAACTAACAAATTGGTCATTAAAACTTAATGATTCCTGAATCGTAAGTTAAACGAATCAAGAAAAGGCTGCTTAACGGAATTTAATATTAACTTGTAGCCATTTTCACAAAAAATGTAAAAATATAATAAATTATGTTCTGTTAAACCTTAAAATTGCAGAAACACAAGAATTATACAGAAATATTGAGTGGTGCGTTAACTTTGAACATTAATTTAATTAAGTCCATTCGTGGCCACACTGTAGAATACATCTAAGCTTTATTTTTATTCGTGAATCGCTCCCTAAAAACCAAGGAAATCTTGAGTACACGTATCTATATTTTATATTTTTTTAGGCTAAGTTTATACCTTATTACATGACATGACAAATCCTGCTTTCACTTTTTCTCTTGGTTTTATTTTTCCACCTAGATATAGTACAAAATTGAAACGTCCGGAGTTCTATCCACTAATCTCAGCCCGGGTTAAAACTATTACCCCTTGGGAACTTCAGATGCGTAGGCGTTGACCTAGATAGACCGAAACGTAATATATATCCCGAAGAATCCACGAATTACAGCTGTAGAATCCGAATTTAATGCTGTCGGTTGAGAGTATCCAGGAATTTGCTCGACATATGGAAGTGTAAAGTATGCAGCATTACTGTCAGTTACAGTACTTACGAATATATATTGATATCTGATTCGAGCGTGTAAGTAGGTATTTACATTGGAAATTCAAGTATACGTATGAATGTAAAATTTCAGCGTCCTGAGGTACATAGGGATTTCTAATACATCATATTCTGTGCGAATCAACATAGCAAAACTTTATATAACTATATATAAAAAACGATAACTTCAAATGTCAATATTCTCTAAAACACTCCATGTGCTCCATCACGCCGATACATATTTATCATGGTCAACTGTCCATTACAGCCGGATGTTGCATAGCAACGGAGTTATTCTATCCCAAAGTATATTTGATCTACTGTTATCCAGTTGATATTTCAAAATTCTGTCTTACCCAATCATAGCAATAACCTAGAACATTGGACAGTTTTCAATCTAATGTTATCTCAAGGTTCTATGAGAAACATATACTTTGCTTTTTTATTTTCAATCGTGTTCAACTTTGTGCTTGAACGTTCTATGTGTTTACATGAAATTTCGTTTTGCAAAATACATTTGAATGTTTAAAACAAATGCTACGTAGAACATTTTGACTTTAAAGCAGACAGTGTTGTTTAACGCGATTGAGGTGTATTGTGTAAAGTGCTTATCAAGTAAAAAGTTAATGACATTACGTCGGAATCAGTGCCTGAAAAGCCATATCCAATTGTCGACGATGGAAGTAGACATTACGATCAGCCCTCATCGGAAAATGGTTACTCCAAGTAAGTAATTAAAAGAACAAAATTTGAGGTTATATTTGAATTTTAGAGTATCACTATTCTGTTTTTGTGTTCGTAGTGATGAAAGCAGCTCTGATGTTGTCGCAATGTAATTGCTAAGTCCAAAGGGGCAGAATTGGATCAATGATGAAGTTGACAAAAGCAGTGGCGCAACATTAATCGAAGAATTAGACCCAACAAAAAAGACGCGTAAACGAAAGAGAGATCCGCCGAAATGGAAGGCAGTTGTTCGTGAAGGGAAGCGAAACAAAGGGAAAAAGTATTTACTATCTCGAAAGAAATTCGTGCCAATAAAATAGGCGAAGAATTTTTAAAAAATACCCCGCAGAATGTAGGCTAAAATGTAATGCAAAAACGATCTTTAAAAATTATTATTCCTTCACCAAAAGCTTTAGAGAGTTTTACTCTTGTGTAATACAAAAGAAGTGGAACCTTCAGGACGTTGTAAAGGCAAAAAAGGCAATTTCTACAATTTTAATTTAAATTAGATAGAAAAAAAGTTTGCATTTTTTTTTTCTAGAAACTGCACAAACACAGAAGAAACATTGTCGGGAATACACCTGGCAGGTTTCAGCAAGGGAAATATAGAAAGCTCAAGATACCAGAACACTGATGGTTGAAAATCACTACTGTAGAGCAAATACTATACGCCAATATAGTTGTACAAGGACGAAATGGGGACGAAAAATCAAGAAATCGTTCTCAATCATAATACAGGTTGATATTTCGCACGGAATTTAATATACTTTTTGAAACTCCAAGGGAGAGCCTGTGAACTAATTTAGTTTAAGGATCAGAAGAACGAGAAGTTAAAGAGGAAGTGAGAAGTCAGTATGAAATTCACATTCAAGAAAAAGAGTTGTGTCATCAAGGAAGAAAATCTGATCATATAGAAGATTGTCCGTTGAATTTCGATTTGTAGATCGATATGCTCCGAGAAGAAACAGGAAAGCTTTTCTGTCTGCTAGGTTTCCGATCAATCAGTAAGATTATTCATTTTGAGATCAGCGCTTAATGGGATGCAAAGACAATAATTGCCACTGCTCTTTGCAAAATAAAGTCGCGTAATGGAGGATTTTCAACAACTTACTCACATAATTTTATGGTCAGACAGTTGTGTTAGTGAGAATCGCAACTTCCTTAGTTGCAAAACTACTTTCTGACGATAAACATAATATGGAGACCATCACAATTAAATATTCGGTGCTAAGCCATTCATGTCTGCAAGAAATTGATACTACACATAGCGCAATTGATAAAGTACTGGGAAAACCGAATGTTACGGTCGTCTGTCTCTTTACGATTACTGAGAAGAAAAGGAGGATTACTGTTAAAGGAAAGAAGCCGTATAAAATTATGCAGATGCAAAAACATTTTAAGGACTTCCAAACGTATTCTAGTTTATTGTAGTTTCCTTTTCTAAAATAACTTCATCAAGATTTAGTAAAGCTTCACCAGAAATTGTGGAGTTTAAAACTAGCTATACCAAGACGCATACACAACCGTTAACATCGGAAGAAGAAACATAGTGCAAAGCATTCTTAACCATTCCCTTAAAGAAACTAAAGATCAACTTGAACTTCCAAAAAACAAAACTGATGCTTTACAGTTTATGATCCCTTGGACACCCGAACTTGATAAACAATTTTATAGAGCTTTTTTGTCCGAACCAAGACTGAAAAAGAAGACAAGGAAAATTAACTCTGAGAACAACACTAAGTAAGAAAGCTAAGTCAAAAATCGTAATAAAGTTATGGATTTTATATTATTTTACTTGTGTACTTGTACTGAGTCTCAGTTCTTTTGAAAATAAAGATTGATTAAATTAAAATTCTTACTTATTTTCTAACAAAAACGAGTATTTTTTCGAATAAAAAGTCCGCCTTACGTAGAGCTACACCAACGTTCTATATAAATGTTTAAGCCAGTAAAGTTATAAAACAAGTTTTCTTTTAATACCTATTAAAACTATTGAAGTACTATTTTATGGCATAAACTTACATCATCTCGTTCTAAAAAAAATATTGCACTATTTGCAGTTATTGTTTCCAATAAATCGATAGGTAATGGAATTACAAAAACACAAAACCTTTGAATACCATTTACCCGAAAGTAGGCTTTTGTTACATGGAACCTTATAACTCCAAGCCAGCGAAATATATGTCCTTATTATGTTCGCGTCGTGGCAACTCCACTTTGCTGTAAAGAAGATTTTGAGAAGTACCACAAACAGTTGCTTTATTATTATTATTCTTTTTTCTTTTAAAATTGTTTATGTTTTTCTTTGTAATAAAACGTATAAGAACTATCGTTTTTCTAAAGCAGGTCCTTGCATTATGTTAAAAGCACGATCACTTTTGTGAAACTCGATAAGTACAGAGATTAAAAGAAGGAAATTAATCACTAACAATAATGTGTGTACAAATTTCTGCCTACTTCTACAAAATATTATTCACTACAGAATGTCACGTCCTCGTCATTTATTTTAATTAAGAGAACTAAATGGATTATAATAAAAAATTGACAAGTTAAATTCCTTTACTGGATGGCTTGTTGAAATATTTTTAAGGCAATACATTCTACAAGAAACAAGAAGCGACAGCTGACAAGTTCTAACTAATGTATTTTCTGAGAACTTCCATAAAACCATTAATCATTACAATATCAGACCAGTTCTCAAAAATTCAATTTGCAGGAGTATTAGATGTATACGTGAATTGAATTTCTCTTTCAGCTAACTTTACATATAATACAAATACTCTTAGTTAAACTGAACAAAACGTATTTTATTTTGTAGAAAGAAGTCTTCTGTTAGTGATTTAATTTTTTTATTACAGTGGTAACTCAAACGTTTAAAGTACAAGTTGAAGTGCTAGGTGCTGCTAGAGGTTGTACTGCTATTTTGAAGTGTGTAGTTCCATCCTTTGTTAGAGAGCTAGTAAGAATTATTTCATGGGTTCAAGAACCGTCATTCTATATCTATCCAACTCTGCAAGGAGGTAGGCCCTAATTTTAATTTAAGCTTAACATATACAGTTCACATGAGTGTCCACCTAATGGGTGGGTGGGATACAATTGTCCTCTTAAACAATATCACGGATTGTGCAGATGAGAAAGTCTCCGTATTTTATCCAAAAAATACATGTAATTAAGTAAAATCCAAAGTAACCTATGATATCGAAATTAATAAATTATGTCAAGTGCAGGCTGTGAGATTAACAGCATCAATAGTTGAGTGATTATAATTATTGTTGAAGTACCTTCGTCAGTAGATGTTGTAACAACCGGATTTATAAAATAATGCACTGTAAATATGTTAGCTTGTATTGCATTTGTAAATTTTGAAAAATAATTCATAATTGCTTTATTAATAAATATATTTGAATGAAATTTTAGACAACACAAAAAAATCGCTAATTGGATTTTGGAATATAACAAACTGTTTTTTTTTGCTTTTTTCAAACTTGAGAAATAATTATAGTATATCTTGAAAATTTAAATGAACCTCCGAAATTTTATGTCGTGGTACACTTTTTTGGGCCACTATGTATTCAAAAGAAAGTGTAAAACACGAATTTACTTGCTTCTATTTCAAACGGGTCATACTGTATGTGCATACATGCAGCACCAGTACGTCTTCGTAACTACATGTGTACATTAAAATATTTCGTTTAACCACTTTCAAAAAAATTATCGGCGCAATTTTAATTTAGTCTCTTAGTATAGAGAATGTGCTTACCAATATACTTCCAAAAAATAACAGACTCCTGCAGAAGTGGTCGATATTTTAAAATTTAATGTACAACACAATATACTTTGGAAGATCACCATTTTTACTCAGCGAATTGATCTAAGACAATCAACGATGAATCTGCAATGCATATTATGATCTCGAATAACGTATTCTGAGCGTTTTTGTCACGGTAATTAAGGCAAACGATGAACCACAACAATTCACTGATTACTACATGTGTTGTAATATCGAAAAGTGCCCTGTACATATGCTTCTGTGATTAATGTACTAAAACATCACTTGCTGCTAGTTGATAATCGTAATAAATTAGCCAAATAAACTTAGTTTAGTATTAATAAATACATTGTATTTGTTAAAATACAATGTATTTATTAATACTGAAATCATGAAATACTGAAACAAGCACATAAATAAAAACCTTTTGTACCTTTTGTTATGAACACTACTAACAACATGACTGCCTAAATGTTTGAATTCCAGAGTTTCGCATCTGGATAATCTGTGGCAATATAGAGAAGAATTTGCGAAATGTTGTTATTTCTTTAACTCCCGATGTCTTAAGCTAAGTGATAATTCAAATTTTAAGTACGTAAGTGCAATATACGGATTCTTTACGTTTATTGCCTAGCGGGATGTATATAATTTTACCAAAGGATACAGACTGTCGAGAAACGACACTTCGCCATTGATGTTTTGGTGGCATGGATTGTGTGACCATTAACCATTTTTAAAATATTTTCCTAGCGGAAACTTTCAACAAGTTACTTTAATTTAGCGTGTTAATTGTCACCTGTTAATTCGGCTAAATTAAGTTGTGGAACGCCCATAAATGAAACACGTAGTGTATTAGCAAAAAATAACAACAGATCAACAGAGAATCAACAAAAAAGATAGCTATTGTCAAATATGTACACAAAATCTGAGTTTTGACGGAAAGCCAAGTGTCGCTTCTTGTTGCAAACAACATCTTCGACCACAATATGCACTTACGTCCCTTGTGACCAGATTCTTTCCAATGCTTTTACTTATATAATGGACTGGGTTAGCTGTCAACTTAGTTTGTCTGGCTTTTTCTAATTTTAACATTTTTTTTCGTATTTATAGGTTTTTATATATTCTAACAATGACTGCAAATATATTATTATTTGAGTCAATAAAGGATTGCTATTACTATTATTTATATTTTATTTATATTTATATCTAGTATATATATTTTTTTCAATTAAATACATTACAACGACGTACAATAGATTTTTGCTTCTCCAAAAATATTAATAAAAAATCTTTCAAAGTTTTCTGGCAAACACCAACCAAAAAGCCAACATGTACATATAAATAATAAATCGAAACGAATTTAATTTTGATTAGAGTGCCGCTCAAGCCGAATACATTTACTTAAAATTTTATACAGTGCAAGATTTATCTCCGAATGGTTTTTTAACTTTTTCTCTATATTGCCCCCACACACTGTGAACACGCTATACAAAATAGTGCAACCTGCAACAAAAATTATTAGTACAAATTAATTATTACCTTTGCTTTATTTATTCTTATTTCTTCATTTTAGACGGAAAATACCATCAATTACCGTCTGGAGATTTATTAATATATAATGTGGAGTTTAGTGACCAATTTCCTACTTATCGTTGCAAAACTATACATAGGTTAAGTCGTCAAGTAACAGTTAGCGACGCAGTTAATGTACAAATTGTTGGTAAGTACTTGGTGACCCTTTCCTTTAGTTTACCCAATAAAACAGTCTACATACTTGTTTTCTTTTAATAAAATACATACTTGTGGGTCTATCCTTATGCTAATAGAGAGTATATGTATATATGTACGTACCATTATTTTTAGAACATCGTGGAATTGTTTCTCCTATCATCGTTGAAAACTCGGGGACAGTAGTAGCTGCGCAAGATGAAGGGGCAGCTTTAGTGTGCATATCCCAAGGGTGCCCAACCCCTGAATACAGGTAACTTATGCCTCTTATCTAGTAAAGGCAAACATTTTCCCTAATGCGGATAATATGTATTTAGTAAACTAACTCTAATGGAAAAGTTGCATATTGTGTACCTACTTTTCTGTATGTACTAACAGAGAAAAGCTTTTTAGCAAAATATTATGAAGAACTTTCGTCAACAGCCATTCTTCTTTATTACGGAATTTAACTCTAAATTATTTTTAGTTTTATTTAAAGATTTTTATGGACTTTTATTGACGCATATACATTTTTCTAAAATTTGAAAACTACTGTATAGTCTCTGTGCCATTATTTAAAAGTATAAGTATAAAAATTACTTCTGTAAAATATACATATATAATTACTTGTATTATAAAATAGAAGTTTGTTAGAGAGATGGTAGTTCAATTTAATCAACCTAGGTAAGTTACCCTACAACCTTTCACAAATTAGTATGTTCGTATTTAAAAACCTCATAAAACGTGCTCTGCCTTATATATTGTCTTCACTAAACGAACCGATATTAAGCTGTCGAAAGTTATTACTACTACGTATATTTATTGTATAATTTCCTATAATAAATCTCGAAGACCAATAATACAAACAGTTGGAGTGTAATAAAGGAATAATATACTGTTTAAAAATATTGCCAGAAGCCTTTATTGTTAACGTACTTGCTTCTAAAAATTGGTACCACTTGAAGATGATGATAATTCGTTTACATTCCCTTTGTACGTGTGGAACGTGGAAAGTAATCTTAGCATATATTTTTATTTGGTAGATGGTACTCAAGAGTCGATGAAAAACCAAGTTTGGTAGTCCCAAGCCCTCGTGTGCGGCAGCTAGGACCGGTGCTTGCTATCGAAGCTGTTACTGTAGAAGATAGTGGAATTTATAGATGTACAGCCTCAAATGCGGGAGGTGAAACCAAAGCAGACATAAAACTCATAGTATCGGCTCCGCTGCATGTGGAAATAATACCACCAATCATAAGTGTTCATATGAGCGGAAATGCAGAATTTAAATGCATCGTTTCTGCGCTAAGCGGAGGCCCTCATTTTATTACCTGGTACAAAGATGGTAGGCAGTTGGCAAGTTCCGGTAGAAACGAAGTACTTATTGTCAATAATGTCGGAAGAGAAGATCGAGGTATGTACCAATGCGTCGTGCGAAGGGCAGAGGGAGATACAGCGCAAGCAGCAGCAGAATTACAGCTAGGAGGTAAGCAAAAAACGTCGAATACTTATTGCATTAATTGTTTGATTATTCTCAGCATCAACTATTTTTGTAACTACAGATACACCTCCCGTTCTAACGTATAGTTTCATCGAACAAACTCTTCAACCAGGACCAGCAGTGTCGTTGAAATGTAGCGCTATGGGAAATCCCACACCACAAATTGCGTGGTCTCTAGATGGATATCCTTTGCCCATTAACGGCAGGTAATTGATTAATTGCCCGCAATTCATTTACAATTAAATGTTATCAATACTTAAAAAGTTTTCTTTTCACCAATAAAACCTGCCTGCCATATAAACAATTGCATAGTATGCCTCTCGACAAATATCACGACTAAGTAGTTGTGAGCAAGTATACTTTGGCCATTGTTAAATAAAGACAACACGTTCTGCTGGTGACAACTTTAGTCTACATGTTTCAATCAAAGGCCGATTGCCTGTAAATTACGAGAGTAGTCTGAAAAGTTGGAAGCCTCAACATCAAGATGGTGTTACTTGTCAAAAATATTCTGGCAAGTTTTGATCTGTTGGACGCTCAGTTGTTGCCTAACAATTGTCTGTATTAGTCGGTGTTAGTGTTTCTGTAAAATTGGAAAAAATCGAACTTCGAGCCGTCATTAAATTCTTACGTTCGAAAGGCAACACGCCTACGTAAATTAAAACCAAAGTGGACAGTTCACATCATTTGGTACGATGAAATTTTAGACAGCTGAATTTAAACATGATAGACGATGAACGCAGAGGACGGCTAAAAACTGCAACCACTACCGATAACGTTGGCAAAGTTCAAATGGTACTAGACAATCGTCGAATTAAGGTTAGAGAGATATCAAAGGTTGCGAGCATCTCGAAAGAACGTGTTTGTCATATATTTATGCATTAAAAAGCTAACCACGCGTTGGGTGCTACGTTTGCTTACTTAGGATCAAAAACGAATGAACATTCCCAAAGCCCTGTTAAAGCAGTTTAAGCAAAATAAGTCGGAATTTTGGCGTCGATCATTAACGGTACATAAACGACCAGTACTCTCCTGAAGCCAGGCCACAATCGAAACAGTGAACCGTGAAGGGCGAATCGGATCCGAAAAAGGCGAAGACTATTTCATTGGTCGGGAAAACGATATCGACTATCTTGAAAAAGGAAAAACAATGACGGGGGCATACTATGCAGTAGCGTAGATCAAAAATTTGAGCTTCCCCGCGAAAGAAACCTTCTAAAATACCGAATATTTACTTACAAATGATGGCGATGTAGGATGCGAAGTATCATAAAAAATCTTTGTAAATCCTGTTAATAGTGCATAATAGTACGGAAGCCTCCAAATCCTCACAACATTTCTATCTAAAATGAACGATAGAGTAGTATAATGAAAAACGTCACTTCCTTGGGGCACCCTGTTGAAAATGAAAAACGAATCAAGAACGTATAGTATATGCCTGGAAAGAATTTATCACAAATAAATAATTTAGTAACGTGTAACGTGTTGATAGTGGTCGTTTAGTGAGCCAAACATATTTTACATTGCATTGTTTACAACATATGTTACGTATACCTAATCAAAATACCTCGACCTTATCCGTAGAATTTTCTGCACAATTATTGCATGAAAAGGGCTAGGAAATATGTAAACTAAGGTCCTGGGAAATCTAAAATAAATTTCTAATCGCTGTATGGTAGAGTGGTATTACAAATCCCTCTTGTAGATACCCTCGTAATTCGGAATAATAGTGAGTTTGATGCAACTACATACATATATAAGTTTTTTTCGATGTATAGTATAGGAATTTTGAAAACTGGCGTAATTAGAGAGACGGAAAATAAGAAAAAAGTTACAGTTTAAGAGACCAAATTAAAAGGTTGTTTGCTTTCCTAAAAGCAGTTATAAATATTTCGAAAAAATCGATTTCGACAATTTCGTTAAATGCATCTGATTATTATTTGGCAGAAAAAAAATGTAAAAAAAAATTGTAGACGGTTATAACCATTATGAGATAGGCTAATGATATAACACTTAGTATGGTTATTTTAAAAATTAAACGAAGCAAGGGCACTTTGTATTTTAATATAGGAATCAACGTACATTGAAAAACCGGTATAGTTGAGAGAACTACAATGATTTTGTTAATGCAAATTTTCTTAGGGCAACTTATTTATTTTGTTAGTCTAACTATATTTTATTTGAATCAACATATTTCTTGAAGATAACATGATATTTGTTTAGATTCGTTAACGGACAGTACGCAACCGTTCATGGTGATGTCATCAGTCATGTAAATATAAGTCACGTAATGGTGGAAGATGGTGGAGAGTATACATGTACTGCAGACAGCAGAGCTGGAAAATCATCGCATTCGGCTAGATTAAATGTATATGGTGAGCAGTATTTCTTTCCTTTAATGTTTTCGTTCTCCCGCCACTCCTTTTGTCTTTCTTGAACTTGTACTTGCTTAGATATAAATGATACTTTTTAGGCATGCCATACATCCGTTTGATCCCTAAAGTGACAGCCGTTGCCGGAGAGACTCTTCAACTTAAATGCCCCGTAGCGGGATATCCCATTGAAGAAGTACATTGGGAACGAAGTGGCAGAGATCTTCCAGATGACATGAGGCAGAAGGTGCTTCCAGATGGCATTTTACAAATCAGCCGCGTTGAAAAGAAGGCCGATACCGGAGTATACACTTGTTGGGCCCGCAACAAGCAAGGTCATAGTGCTAGAAGAAGTGGAGAAGTGACAGTAATAGGTATGTAGTCTTTTACATATGTTAAATTAAGCTTATGAACGAATTGGATTATGTTTAAATGTGTATCTGACCATGCTCTCAAAAGGTACTTCTCTAGCATTTGATATGGCAATTCCAATTCAAATGTATAACACGTAAATAAAGAATATATAATGTTAAGTTACACATTCTTTATTCGTTGATCGTTGTTACTATTAACACTAATTTCGGTGAAGGAGATTTCATTCACTTTTAAAGAAATTAATAGGCAATTCCATAGATAGTTCATCGGAGAGTAAAAACGAACAACCGATACAGTTTCCTACATGTTATGTTAAACACATAATACAAGGCAAACAATATTCGTCAAATATCACAATATGAAAGAAATCATGTAAAGATATGTGCAAGTTCACCTGCTATCACGGAAGAAACTAACTTTTTCAAGCACTACCCACCGATTTGAATGAAATTTGGAAGGTAAAACCAAATCTATTGAAAGGAGTGAAGTGTACCTTAAAAGTCGAAAAGTTACTGTTTAATTAAGAGAAACTTTTATAGTCATATACTCATTCAGAAAGCTATGCAAATATGTACATCACTTATTAGTTTTTACCAAAAGTCCCTTCCACTGCCATATAGTGAGAGATATTTTTTCCTTGTATACTTGAAGTTAAAAACAACAGAAAAATGTATGTATGTTATGGGACAAGTGATACATTATTCATAATGTCCAGACAGTTTGAATAATGCCCTTTTACTGGTTAGGGTGATACAACGATGTACATATTTTACCAGCCTTTATTTTATTTAAAAGTAGATGATTATGATTCCAAAACGCAAAATAAGCTGAGACATATAGGTGTTTGTGAAAATAATTTAAGATTAAAGGCGTGAATTGTCAAATCCTAGTAATAATTGTCACATCAAACTAAAAAAAAATGTTGGTTTTAACAATCAGACTCATGATTCATAAACATAAAAACAAATTAAACTAACTAGATTAATCCTGAAATAAAAAATCGCTTTGTAGTATATAGTATAGAGTAAAGTGTTTCTATTTATTGAACCAAATGGCACTTTGATGGGATTTTGAGTTAAATTATTTTTTTTCTTTGTGACAACTCCGCAATGAGTATATATGAGAGTGTCAGCTTTCAATGCACAATTTTTAACTTATGTTACAAAGTTCTTGAACAATTTTATTGGCAAATTCTCTGCCGAAAATTGTCAAATATCAAGTAATACATAAGCAACCTCCTCAGCCTCCTCCGCTCCTAAGCGGTCGGAGTTCATTTGTTTATTTTTAATAAGATGATCTTGGTAAACTAGTATAAATTTATACTGATCATCTTGGGAGTGCATGATTAAATCAATTTGGCACCTTGCATTCATTTCACTACTTAAAATAGATTTAACCACTAAACCATTTTTCCGGAACATTGTATTTTTTTCGTAGTTCTCACATGAGTTTAAGTACATGATAGTAATTTCTTTCGTAATATTTTTATATTTAAAATTTCTCTTTTTCCATTTTCTTTCGCCGTGTCTATTACTAAGTGGGTATCATATAAAATCTGACACGTTTCTTCTTTGGGCACGTAAGACTTAATCACATTGTCTTCTTTAACTGGAACAATCAGTTTTTCTGCTTCTCCAATTGTCACGACATCGCATTTTAGCAGAAGCTAGTAATCTTCTGATTTTTCTTGCGAAACTTTACACTTGGAAGATTTCACCTTTTCAATCATCTCTGCTTAACTCGAGTTTGTGAAAAACCGAGTATTCTGAACCTTTAGCAATACTAACTCATTTAATCTTGTATTGAGTGAGTGACGGCCTTTTACCTGTGACGCAGCTGTTCCTGTTCGCCGCGCCACCTCTTGCTAGAATTAATTAAAATATAAAATTTCCTAAAATCTCATGATATTCATAATAACCAGACACTGTGATAAATAATGAAACTTAAACACTTATTATTTGTATTGGCGTCATTATCATACTTGGCACTACTATACATCGCTTGGCATAGCATATACATGTGTTGATTTTCCCCGCTAAGCTGGTTTAAAAAAAACATAAATTAAATTTCGTACTTTTAGTCCGTAGTAGTTGTAATTTTAGTCCGAAAGCAACACAAGAATGAAGGATATTAAAAAAAAAAACTTCCTTTAACAAGATATAAAGAAGCACATTTATAGTGAAATGATATCTGCTTGTATGAATGTAGTCTGAAAAGTTTCAAGCCTCAACAAGAAGAACGCCATGTTCACGTTCTTTAAAATTTTTCTGGTAGTATAATTGCGGATGCTTACAACAATACTTTCAAAAATGTCAAACATGTTGGACGCTCAGTTGTTGTTTAACAGTCGATCTTTCTGTAGAGATATAGCAGAGGATGTAAAAATCGCGAAGCAACATGTTTGAAAATTTGGGGATTAAAAATTAAAAAAAAAAACTACGCGTTAGATGCCACAGTCCTAAGTGAGCAATTAGGACTAAAAATACCAAACATCTCCAAAGCCCTGTTGGAGCAGCTTAAGTGAAATATGTAGAAGTTTTGGCGTCCATTAATAACTGTAGATGAATCTTGGATACGCCAGTACCCTCCTGAAGCCAAGACGCAGTCGAAGCAGTGTTACTGGAAGGATGAGTCGGGTCCGAAAATGGCGAAGGCCGCGAAAGTGATAGCAACTGCCTTTTAGGATAACCGTGGAGTTGTGCTAGTCGACTATCTTGAAAAGGGAATTCATCCACCCTGTTCACCGTATCTAGCCCCCAGCGAATTTTTTCTGTTTGCTAAGTTCAAAGTTTCGCCAGGAGGACAAAGATCTTCGTCGAATAGAGGCAATTGCATTCAGCTATATTGCAAGATGCCAACTGCTATTTAAGTAGATTAGAAAGATGGGAGCATCGCTGAAAAAAGTGTATAAACCTTGAGAGAGATCATGTTGAGATGTGACAAGGCGTTGGACTGAAAACTTTTCAGACTACCTTGCTATGTTCTTCTACATACATATTTTATTGTATCTTTAGCGATCTCATTTTAACACTGTCTCCAATTTATATTGGCCCAAATTTTTAATTTTTTATAGAAACAGGTAGATGGTAAACACATATTACATTTTATCAATCAAATGTAGCTGGTACAAAACAAACAAAAATTCATACCAACCTACGTTTTCCAGTACTGTTTCCTAGCGATTTAATCTTAAAAATTTTTGACTAGTCTAGTGTTTCTATTTCGTATTTTATTGAATTCTGTTTAAATCTGTACCCCAAATTATTTAATCAACGGAACTTCTATTTAATTTCGATATTTATTACAATGCGAATATTTAAAAAGCCTTCAGGTCCTTCGCCCAAACTAACTATACATATTCCAAAAGAAAAAACAATCCGAAAACGGATAGATTTCACGCAGGACCTCTGGTAGTTTTTAACAAGACTACTGAAGCTCTTTTTCGCAAAAGTTGTTGAATTTAGAACGTTGTCTAATGTGTGTTATTGCAGTTCCACCCAAGGTTAGTCCATTCTACGCAGAAAGTACACTACATGTCGGAGACCGAACCAGCTTAACATGTTCTGTGACCAAAGGTGATTTGCCGTTGACAATATCGTGGCGTAAAGATGGACGCACCTTGGACCCGTCCCAGATATCCATCACTCAAGTGGACCAATTTACAAGTATACTCTTAATTGAAAGCTTATCGTCAGATCACAACGGAAACTACTCGTGTGTAGTTCGTAATCAGGCTGCCGAAATGTCTCACACTCAACAGTTAGTGGTTAATGGTAATCATGCGTGCCGTGACACGCGTTTTAACCTTTCTTTTCCATTTCTGATGTTTGTTTCTCTTCTCTCTCAGTTCCTCCTATTATTGAGCCCTTTTCCTTCCAAGACGGATTATCGGAAGGCATGCGAACCCGTACCGTCTGCGGCGTGAGTTCTGGGGACCAGCCACTAGTGGTCTCCTGGCTCAAGGATGGGCAGCCGCTGACGCCCTCACTGGGCGCCAACGTGTCGGCCCTTGACCCTTATTCTAGCCTTCTGAGCATTTCTAGCCTTGATTCACAACATACTGGAGATTTTACGTGCGTTGCCAGCAACCAGGCTGCTGAGGTTAGATACACCGCTAAACTGCAGGTTAAAGGTAACCGCCATAGCCTACCTCCTCCCACTTTGTACTCCCTACTCACCTTCCATTGCTTTAGCACATGCGTCGAACTGGACACCCAGATCAAGGTACTGTTGCACCCACTTTTTGGTTTATTCGACTATGGTAGATATGTTTGAATTGCACGTTGTCTTTTAGAAAAAACGCAGGTCATCAAATACTCGCTATAGACGTAAGGGCTGCGAAAATGCAATCCAATTATTTCGCCCTTACAAATCATTTGAATCATTTGGTAAATCTCATACTCCTAAACGTTTAT
The DNA here is from genome assembly GCA_902654985.2 of Oryctes borbonicus. Classification (NCBI taxonomy): domain Eukaryota; kingdom Metazoa; phylum Arthropoda; class Insecta; order Coleoptera; family Scarabaeidae; genus Oryctes; species Oryctes borbonicus. Next base: position 233,340 of record LR736895.1, on the reverse strand, counting down.
AGTTATGTATTTTAGTATTACCTGCGTACATATTTGATAATGTATAGGGTTATCTCATATAGTGTGGGTATTAGATATCTGCTTTATTTGCTGAACAAAAATCCATATACAAGGCCAACACATAAAGCACAATTTAACGATTCACGCTTTCGTGGGATGACCTATATGAAAAATGAATATCAGATTTCCGTAACGTTAAATCCGGTTTGATATATTGACAGATAGCAAAATGTTGCCATTCTTTTAACTTAGCCTGATACAATGGAAATCAGACATTTATAGATACACTTCTGTATAAGTATAGTTCTAACATATATTTTATATCTCCCTCACAAGTACTTGCTTAATGCAGCATAAACCTTCTGATCAATCACCCCCCAAATTGTGTAGAGTGTACCAATCTAATCACTCACGGCACCAAGCAGCATATCGATATCTCTGTATGTGGCGAGCTCCGTTTTTTCTAGCATTTACACGAAGTGATGTTGTTTCAGTGCCACCTAAATGGCTGGTTGAACCATTCGACGTCAGCGTCGAACGAAATCGTAACGTAGCACTACATTGTCAAGCCCAAGGTGTACCGGCGCCGACGGTAACGTGGAAAAAAGCAACGGGTAATGCATTAAACATGTTGTACTCTAAAAAGATACAGAGACAACGCAGAATATTTAAGTATAATCATCAATTTCTTACAATATAATTTTAATCCAATAAAACTATAAATATAACGTAAATACTTGATACTACATAGTAATTAATAATTAACGTAAAATAAAACTAAAATTGGGGTTCGCAGCTTAGTTTTAGATTTAAGAAATTGCAGATCACTCGTCAACTTTATTGCAACTTTTAGAACCTTCTCAAAATTTTAAATGGGAGTTATAATAAGCCTTGACCTAATAAATTTAAGGAGACTTCTAAACATACAGGGTGAGTTTACATTTAATTTTTAGAAGATAATGCGATGAATAATGTACAGTCAGTTTAAAATAACAAACATATAGCAAATACAAGTTCGTGCAATATAAAACAAGAAAACGACCCTGGTAGATGTAATGTCGTCAAATACTCAACAAACCGCAGCAAACAACACCCTCGAACGTCTACCGTGCTGGTAAAAATTTGTTTCGATTATGCATTGTTCTCGATTGATATCATCGAAACAAATTCTTTACTCCATCAGATGTCCTTCGTATATACCAACAAATCTTAGTGTCACTTTGTACAACAAGTTGTGACAATTACAAAATCATAAACGAACAGCAGTAACTTATATTTTTCAATTAGTGATTTTTGACAGTGTGTATGCCTACCAAGGATGAGTTGAGTTCAACTATTCCTCAAACAGCGAGAATATAACATGCAATATTAATTAACGTTGCTGATTAATATCTTTTTCTTTATTATTCTTAACCCGGTCGTACGAGTGACGAGAACATGTTGTCGTTCTTAAACGAATTTCCGCTACTCTTTTATAGCGAATGACTATAATTTCCGTTATCATTCGAAATAATTCAAATATCCATTCGGTAACGCCAATAAACAGTTAATATAACTACCCGTATTATAGTGGTACGTGTAAGACTACTTGAGCATTTCTACAATACTAGAGAAGTAGAATACGAATATCTGATTTATCTACAAACTACAAAAACTTTAAAGAATTATACAGAATAACAATAATTTACCGCTGTATATCAAATCCCCTAGCTTAGCTTATTGTCTACGGTCAGAGCATTGGAAGCATTGCCTTCACAGGCGTCATAATAAACCTCTATCTGTCGTTAAATGACAAACTTTCAAAATACCCTAGTAGTACAAACGGTTGGCGCAACGTTGGCTCCCGATCACGGATCGCTTGGCTCGACGTTGACAACGATGTTGGCATTATCTGAAAGTGTGAACATTTTACACTTTTGACAGATCATTGGCTCGCAACATTCTCGCATACTTACCTGATCTTTGGGCAAACTATCTACTTTTATCGCGCACCGAGGTTTAACGAGCATTTCCTGAAAATTGGTTCACTGTTGTCTGCCGCTTGGCAACTGATTTTCAACCAACGCTGCATTAGTTCAAGATTGACTTGCTTATATCACTCAAGTGTTTACTTCCAAGCGTAGTTTGATTATCATCTCCCGATTGTCGACCAACACTTAACTGATTTAATTGACCTGGAGCCAATCGATACCCAATTTAAGGCCAACCGTCAGCCAACCAACTGTGCTACTAGAGTAAGTACAATGAAACAATTCATAAGGAGATATTATCATTTTAACGCGTACTTACTGAACTCCAATAAGTATAGATTAATAGAATTACTATTTTAATGCTTCCTTTTAAACATTTTATAAAACTCCGAATTGTAACACTTTCATTCTCAGCTCCATTTCTAACGTAGTACATTATAAGATTGCAACCCTCGACTTTTAAATAATTCACTAAAGAGTTTTATCACTTTTCCAAGCCCGTATGGTATCAAAAGTTTTGCTGTGAGCAATATCATATTGTCCTGTAACAATTGTAATAAAACTGAGCTAAGTATTCGTAATAGCAATGATCCTCATTTCATTACTACACAACGACAATTAGTAGATAATTGTGCAGCATAACACAACGTATATTTTTCAAAATATTTGATTGTTTTATCGAACTATTATTAATTTTCATATAGGCAGCAAATCCGGAGAATACCAAGAAATTCGTGGTCATATGTACACAAAATTGCTGGAAAACGGAACATTACTTTTACAACACGTAAAAGAAGACAGAGAGGGCTTTTACTTGTGCCAAGCCGAAAACGGAATCGGTACTGGCATTGGTAAGGTTATACATCTACGTGTAAATTGTACGTTTACAATATAATATGTCCGTTGCACATATTGACAAATATCTGTTATAGCGTCTCCGTACTTTTCTGCCCCATCGAGATTGCTAACTGCAAAGAAAGGCGAAACCGCTACCCTCCAGTGCGCTGTAAATGGGGATAAACCCATCAGTGTAATTTGGCTCCGTGGCGAGAAAATAGAACTCAATCCATCGACTAATTATAGGATCCACACGAAGCAAAATGTGACTATGGATGGGGTAGCAGCAGAGCTACAGATATTCGATGTGGAGACAACAGATAGCGGTGCCTATTTTTGTCAAGCAAGCAATTTGTACGGGAAGGACCAGCAGTTGGTACAATTACTTGTACAAGAACCACCACTAAGTCCCCAAAACGTTGAAGCGGCAATGATAAGCAGTAGATCGGTGCATTTAAAATGGCAACATAAGTCCGGAGACTCGAATGAAGTGTACAAATTCATCATAGAATATCGGGAGCATGACAGTAAGTTCCAAACCCAGTTTACTTAAATCATACAATCATCACTATAAGATTTGGGTATAATGTGCTTTTTGCATTAACTCCGTTAAATCTCACTGCGTTACACACACTGCGTTTAATTGGAATAAAGTGAAGTAAATTCTTCAAATCATTGCGTCATTATAAACGGGCCTAACAAAATATTCATGCAGATTCTGTGTTGTTGTTTGTTCAATGTATGATGAAGCAACGACCACATACTCTAAAAGAATCAAGTTGGAGAATTACAAACGCGAACAGTAAACGACCCAAAAATTTTATTTTCCCCTCAATTTTAGCTATTTCTGTGCATTTCCTCCGAAAAAAAAACAGGTCTAAATATCCATATTCTTTATTGATGTTATTTTATTAGGACCATGGCAACAATTAGAACTGTCAGATTCTCCTCTGCAATTTGCGGCATTGATCGAAGATCTCAAACCGGCCACCAGATATTCATTCAGAATAATAGCAGAGGGTCCTGCAGGTAGAAGCTCTCCAAGTGCTGAATTATTCTTAAGAACGGAACCACAAAAACCTACAGGAGCACCGCTAAACCTTTCAGTTTTACCGCTGTCGTCGACAGAACTGCTGGTAACATGGGCACCGCCAATGGCGGAACTCAGAAACGGCGAAATGCAGGGCTTCAATATTGGATACAGAGTTGTAGATACGGGAACGTACAATTTCACCTCGGTGATTGGCGACGGTGAAGACAGTGGAGATGAGGTGATCCTAGGAGGATTGGCGAAGTTTATGAGATATTCTGTGGTTGTTCAAGCCTTCAACGAGGTCGGTGCGGGACCCTTGAGTGAGCCGATTTCAGCCCAAACAATGGAAGATGGTAGGTTGAATAGTAAATGGTTTACATTTTAGAGGTATTAATATTTGTCAACGATCATAATACGTATGCTAGGGAAAATACAGAATTCAAATCAATACACTCAAAAACCTTCCGGTTTAATAGGTTTTAGTAATTAATTAACCTTAATTCTTATCCGATTTTAAAGAATTAAAAAACAAGGAAACAATACAAGATATGTACTCTGAATCTACAGTACAGACAAACTTCTGACTTGCCGTGTTTTTTTCGATAAATTGCATCCATTTATAGTTAGTACCTCTTAAAGTATCGTGGTCTATTTTTTTGTTATAAGAAGTTTTTATAATCAATTTCTTTCATCAACATATTTTAAATTACTGAATATTTATAAATATTAATTAACTAGTATTGAATATTGGTTATGGCGGACCGACCACACCTAGTACCAAAACAATGATATTTACGTTCTAGCATTAGTCTAACTTCTTTTGTGACATTAAATACAAATGCAAACTGAACAAACGTGAATTTATACAAAATTTTGTTCATAGTTCCCAGTATGCCTCCCGAAGACGTTCGATGTGCTGCAATAACCTCCCAGTCAATACAAATTAGTTGGCAACCACCGCCCGCAGATCATTGCAATGGAAACTTACAAGGATATAAACTTATGTATGAACCTGTACCAAATGAAAATTATAAAGGTAAATAAGGCTTTAGTGAAATACTTACTACATTATTAACTTTTCATCGTAGGCAGCGATGATCTGGAAATAAGGCAAACCACCGCCTTAACAACTGTAATAACCGGATTAAGAAAGTTTACCAACTATAGCCTGCAAATATTATCCTTCACCAAAATAGGCGATGGAGCAGTTTCTTCTATAACATACTGTCAAACTGAAGAGGATGGTAAGAACCCATTATCAAAATAATGCGTACTCGAAGAACAGATGCTGCTTAATATAAAGTGTTATTTCCTCTAGTAATTCAACCGAATTATTTCAGTCCCCGGAGCACCAGCCGATATAAAGGTGGTGATCGCTACGCCGCAGTCATTCATCGTATCATGGACTCCACCCTCCGAACCTAATGGTATTATCGCCAGATATAGTCTATACAAGAGAAGCATGGATGGTAGGCAAGAAATCGAACATGCAAAGCAGTCCGTTTCCGGTCAACAAACTATGTACGAAACGAAAGGTGTTCAACCGGGCGTTGAATACCAATTTTGGGTAACTGCTTCTACAAAAATCGGAGAGGGACAGAGTTCTAAAGTTGTAACGCAAGTTGCATCTACTAGAGGTAATGAGTGCGTTATGATTAAGTTTTGCAGACTATTTCTTGGTATATCCCAGTGGTCGCCAAGATTCTATCCTTCGGAGGAACGATCGTGCGTCCATGGCGAGAATCGGCCACGCTCTCCTGCGCATCCGTCGGGCTGCCGAAGCAAGAGTGGCAACGCGACGACCAAATATTGAAAGCCGGTGGAACTCGAAAACTTATGGATAACGGAGATTTAATCCTGACTAACTTGCAACTGGGCGATTCAGGAAATTACACCTGTCAAGTCGACAACGGATACGGGTCTGACAAGGTAACTTACAACTTAGTAGTTCAAGTTCCTCCCGTCGCTCCGCTATTATACGTCACCAGTGCAACTAGCAGCAGTATTCTTTTACATTGGAAGCCCGGAAATGACGGTGGGGCGCCTATTAGTGGCTTCTCTTTAAACTACCGGAAGGAGCACGGCAGCCTAGAAGAAATCTACCTTTCGCGCCACGCAATGAGCTACGAATTGAGGGTTTGTGTTTGCATAGATTTTTGTGCACTACTCACACACCTGTCTTCCAAATTAGTGATTTCCAATTTATACTTTTCACATTGATGAATAGGAAGATAGGAAAAGTGTCACCACTGATTTCTTAACTGGAAAAAATATCAAACTTAATTAACTTGGCCTTATCAAAGAGCAATAGATATTGTACTTTTTTATACATTTGCAATGTTCAAAGAACTTTATTCTTTATGTAAAAGACACCGGCGATTGTAACTAGGCAGCAAACAAAGGAACTGTCTATATAGGGGCTATCCACATACACTGGCCGCAAGTAAAAGATGCACCACCAAAAGTTGTTTCCAAAATAATATTTATCAGTAGTATCAAAAATTCTTATACTACAACGGGTAGCATTCCGCCATTGCTACTCGAAAAGTGTTACCGACAGAATCCGGTGTTGAACGCATTTTTGTACATTTGGATTGCAACGATCGGATTGTAACGTGTTCAATCGTTTAAATTGATCTTCAGAAATACTTTATAAAATTATAACAAAATACTTCAGCAATTTAGGGGAAGGTGCATTTTTAACTGCAGCCAGTGTATATTTGGAGAGCCATTTACAATGTAGTGTCACTTAATCATATACACAGAAGCAAATTTAAAAGAACATATAGAAAAAAAACCTTTAATTTCTGTTTTTATTCGTTACCTTTACTTGAAATGGTCGAAGTTACAATAAAATTGCCAACATGTTTGGTAAAGCGAAATCGAGCTCAACGCTCAGCTACATCCGCGCATGTGTTAACCTGCGCGGTGGGCCAATTCTAATGTGGGTCAGTATGTTTTTAAGAACCGTTGGTCTACTCCTCTTGCTAGCTAGACTGATATCTTTGAAACAGCAATCATCGGAGTGGGTGATTTAAATTGTTACGTGATTACCTCTGGGTTTAGTTCTTCACTTCCAAGTCTTTCTGGCCATCTCCTTCGAATATTCCACCAGATTAAATACGTCTTATTGTAAGTCCTCCCTGGATATCTGTAATGAACCAAGGAATAGTCAGCTACTTTACTCTGCAATGATTATAGCCACCCCGTAAGTAAGGATTGGCCTTAGGCATTATTTATAAAGAAGTAACTTAGCCTCAGTACCCAAGGGGTGGTCCTACAAATTAGGGAGGGCAGTTGGTTTCTGGCACCGATAAACTTATCTCTTATCTTTTAAGGCCTCTGTGTGACGTCTTTAGGTGAACTTTTGATGAAAGAAAATCCCAAGATATCTCACAGTTGAAGACCAATGGTAGACGGGTGTCACTAATGTAAATATTCTCAGCGGACAGAACCCTTCGTTTAAGAGCACCCGCAGAATTACTGATTATTATAATGACACATTAAACAATACTAGGGATGTTATGAAAGACCATGTGGCAGCTTTTGCTCCATCTATTAGCGTACCCGCATATCAGTCTCTACGTAATTCATTTAGAAATTGAAATGGTTACAGTGACGATGGATTGGCCAACAATTTATTATAGACTTGTATGCTCTGTTAACAATTTATGGACAAAAACCGATTTTATTTCTGTTCCTTTAAATTTCCCAGTGTATGTAGAAGCAATTGTTGTAAACACCTAACTATACTTATGTGCATTATTGTTTCGAAATTTTGTGTTAGTTAAAGTTATATTATAGTTTATTTTGGCCATTGTCTATGAATTGGAGATCACTATTTCAAATGATTAACACAAAAACATCAATTTTATTATACGCATTTGAAATCCTAAAAATTATAATAATTACACACCTTGAGTACAAAGTAATATCAAACAATAATTCTAAGCACAGTTCACTTACATAACTAAGTAATTTTACGTTGTTCCTTACAATTAAGTAAAAGAAAGGATAATCGCGAGCTATAATGTATTCCAATTGAAGTGCTCAAAATGAGAATTTATTGCTCTCTATCGTTCGCATATATATTCTGTAGATGGTACTACTTTACAAATAAATATTGGTCACATGAGACGTCAATATGTTTACTGTTTAGGCTTGACGATAGTTACCATAGGATATGGAGAAATTGATTTCTATCAAGAAATAAACAGGAATGGTTGTGTTTTAAAGGTACTACATAATTTCGCTATTGTATATGTTGTATGCTACGTGACAGTATTGATTTTTCTACCATAAATTGCTTTCACCACCTGTGAGCTTTTGTGCACTTCCATATTAAAATCTAACTTGCTATAGCTTGCAACTTTAGTTCTATAATATAAATAAAATGTTAATAAGTATGGAAAACGCGCCTTTAGAATTTATCCTTCTGTATAAGTATGCACCGAAAACATATGTCTTTAAAATATGCTTAGGTGTCTTTAATTTCAAACACCATGATCTAGACGATGCAATATTTCTCAAAATAAAGTTTTATGACAATTTCCATATTTTAGAATAAACCACTTATAGCAAAGAAAATGCGTATAGACACATATTTCTTGTTCAGACTACACTAGCTTTACACACACATTATAATTATAAATTCCTTCACAATTACCAGATCAGCCTCCGAATCCATGTTAACTCATTTTTATTTACTTCACCTAAAATTGGTAATCTCATTTCTAAACTGTGCATTAACAGGGTCTTCTATGTGGAACAACATATTATTTATATCTAGTAGCGTTTAACAAGATAGGAAATTCACCGGCAAGTCATCCACTTCACGCAAGAACACAAGGACGGCCGCCAGGAGTTCCAATAGAGTCCAGCTTTATTTTCCCCAACTCCACATCTGTAGTTCTTCGATTTCATGTGTGGCCAGATAACGGGTGTCCAATTTTACATTTTATTCTGCAATATCGAAGAGCGTCAGATTCGCAATGGATATTAGGTAAAAAAATTAATATAAACAAACAAACATGTTTCCAATTTATTATTATATGCATGACTAATTCTCCGTTAAGTTTGTCCTTTATGTCACTACTTAGTATTTCACTTGAAGTGCTAAGTTATAATTTCAATGTTAACTGTAGACTGTTCGATTTCTCACTTAAATTCTTCAAAATAATTGCGGTTTTACAAAAAAAATTAGAAGATAAACCATTCAAAATTCAGGCCCGTGACATGCTTATACTAAGAATTTAGATCAAACAAAAGATCAACAATAAAGTTTAATTATTGCTCTTTATAAGATTGCTGCTTAACACAACTGAAATACCAAATTCATTATTATATATTAATTGAATGTCCCGATACTTTTGTTTCACGACCGTCACTTTTATAATCTGCAGGTACAATTTGAATTTCCCGTCAGAATCATACTTGCGCTCGTCATAAAACGGTTAACCGGTTAAGTTGAAAAGGTTCTTAGCGCATTAAGCATTTACATTATGTTTTACATTTTACATTTCTTCTTCTACATTTCCTCAAACCTGATTGGAATGTAATTTATTTAGGAAAGTTGATTTTAATTATCATAAATTAATAAGTATTGGTGTTTTCTAAAAACATAGCCCCAACATAATTCCAAAATAATAATGAGCGGGGGGAACGGTTTTACAAATACTTTCAAGACCGCCCTCGACCATCCCACTTATTTCAAATTCACTTTGTGGCGGTCATGATAATCTTGACTTTTAGGCGAAATCTTCTTTATAAAATGAACTACCTAGCTATTATTTTTATTACACTAGTGTCTATTGGAAGAATGGACGAAAAAATCAGGAAATTAAAAATTCGTCTAAAAGATGATAACGAGAGACCACACGAAAAATATACGGAGGAAAAAGAAGAAAGCATAGAATATAAAAGCACTCTAAACAAAAAGAGGATGCGAGTTTGAGTAAAAACTCTGTTGTTGAAAATCCCAATGAAAAGAAAGAAGGACATAATAGCCCCTTAGAACGCAATCCTGTTGTACCTAAACCATTTTTTTTTCTAGTTATGCAAAAGAAGAAAAGGATAAACAAGAAAATCAGCCAAAAGCAGCCAAGAGAAAAAGAAAACAATTGGTAAAATGAAATTTCGCGAACAGCCAAAAGAAAAAAAGCAGTAAAAAAATAACTTATCCTTGGTGAAGTTTTGATAACGAAATAAAAACGAAAGCAGTGTCAAATTCACAAAAAGACAAAATGGACCCAGTAAAGTGTATCAACGTTAAGAAATTGAAACGTTACCGTTGTATGAATAAAGCAAACAAAACTATAAGTTTCTCTGCTTCTCCGAAATTCAAGTATTCTTTTTAAAAGAATACTTGAATGAAAAGCAAAAGAAATAATTAAAAGTATTTAAAAGATTTGAAATTGCGTGTGTGTGATTTTCTCCGAGACGAAACTAATTCCCGTATCTTGCCAGGAAAAGAGCAATTAGTAGGGGTCGGATAAAGAAACAAAAGCGTTATTTACTGGAGACTTTCCGCAACTTCCATAAAAAATCAACAACATCCGAAAAGTTTTCCTATTCATATTTTCGCAAACTCGAGCCATTTTGGTTTGTAAAAGAAGATATAAATAAGAGAGTGATATACTTATGCAAGAAATATGCGAATTTTTTTTGTTTCAAATTTGAAAACATATGAACATATAACGGCCCTATGACCCAATACAGAAACAAGATTTTTTTTCTACTCTCAAAAACATTACAACAATTTAATATTAGTCATGCTTCCTGGAGATTTTCAGAAGCCGATCATGGGAAAAGTCCAGCTGATGATACTGGTAGGGTAGTGAAGCGTACAGCAGATCGGTATGTAACTGAAATGACTTAACGAACTTCGCTATATTTTTGAAGGCTACAAAGTACCTGAAAGTTGTATGTTTGAGATAAAAAAGACTGATGTGCACAACATCGAAAAACATTTGACTCCAAATACAATACCATGTGTACTATATCAATTCACGAGATAGTTTGGAAGCGGAATAATCCACTAGAGTTTGGCGTTGGAAGTTTTACGTGTTCATTATGCAAAAATACGTATATATGGGACCATTTTAAGACTATTAATCCAATTTGTCTTTATCTTTAATCATAAACATTTATCTATTCTGTATATTGGGACGTATAGTTTCCATCGACGATAGCATCCTTAATATCTGTTTTATGTCACGCGAGAAAACCGTTCTACCTGGCCTAAAAAGTTAGACATTTTACGCAAAATACAATCTGCACCGACACCACTCTCAACTCCACTATACTCGATCAAAAGTTATGAGCAGATAAATAATTTATTGGGCTAAACTGATCACCTAATTTATGTTAAAGTAGTTTATTGAGTTTAGTTTTATTTCAGTTTGTATTAAACTTTTATTTGAGAATAATCACTATAATTTCTACGTCAAGTTACTCCTAACCTTTTTTGCTTTTTGTACTGCATATACAAATATCTTCTATCGTATCTGCAGTTTATTAGATGCAAAATTTACCCGAACAAAACTTATGTAAAACGTGACAGACTTAGAAATCAAAAAAATATATATATTATTGACCTTGATCGTACAAATGTATATTGTAACCAGGTTTCCAAATGGTTTAACTGAAAGTTGATATACCAAACGATCTTATACAATGTTCAAAAGCGTCCAAATACCTAATACCTAATAACACTGAACCACATTTCATATTATGACGGTCTTAAGAATTAAAGCAATGGAAGCATATAAAAATAAAAATATTTTCAAAGGTGAGTGGATTTGTTCGGTGACATTCAAAAACTAGGTTTCATATGCAGCTTTTAGAAAAGTAACAACTTTAGCATAGTTTCGAATATTTATATTTTCACTTTTTTCAAACTGAGAAAGTAATGTAGAAATACCCATATACAAGTTACTACGACATTCGTATGTAGATAGTATATAATTTTGCACAAACCACAAACATACGAAAGTGGAAATGGCTTATAACTAGCTATATGCTAGGATTTTAAAATAATTCACTTAGTTTATTTGTAATACATTCATGTAATTATCAACTAGACTCACAGGCGAAGCCAAAACTGGTGTGGGACTGCACGAATGCATTCAAATAGGCTGGAAAACCGAACTAAGGTGACTCTGGCCTGGGTACCAGGACACGAAGGCCATCGGAGGAATGTAAAGGCAGACAAATTAGCCTGAGCAGGCTCCTTAACTTGTCCAAGGCACTCTGTGGGAATGGCATATACAGTAGTTAAAATAATCACTAAACAATGGAAAGACAAGAAATCTTAAGACTAATGAAAGAATATTCAAGGTCGGAGACAAGCCAAGCAGACTAGAAATCTGTTAGAACAACGGCGGGCCTATTAACAGGACACTGTATGCTCAAAAAGCACGTGAACAATCTGAGCCTGACAGAGGAAACAGCATGTAGGTTTGGCCAGGCGGAAGAAGAGACTGCCGTCCATGTCCAGTATTGGCAGGAGTATGGCTCTCAAAAATGGGCTAGGAACCTACGTAGAGAGATCACTAACAAGGCTGCTAAGTCTAGCGAAGTCTAATGAGAGGGGAATCACAATCTGGAAAGGTCGCAGTAGGACAGGTCAAGAACCACCTCGGGTAATAATCTAATCTAAGGATTCTGTTTGGCGTGTGGAAGATACTAGCGACGTAACAAATAAGGAATTGTTAGATAGTAATTGTAAAACTTTCGACATTGTTCTTTAAGATTTTGCACAAAGAATTTTCCAATAAAATAAGAATAATATTAACTGTGAATTCAAGGCAGATGTGAAATAGTGGAATAGTTAGACACTAACCACACAAATGATCACATTATGTACTATACTATACTCGCATGGAAATTCTGCCAAATCGAAAGGTTGTAACCCACGTTTCATGTAAAAAAATTCGTCCAAATTTTGTAACCTGAAAATTCTGTAGCAAGATACTATTGTAAACTGAGGTACCACTACATATAAATTAACAATCATTTGGCAACAACGTTAGAAAGTAAAGTTATGACTATCAATAGCGGAGGTCAAATGCTAAATTGAAGGGACATATTTCACATAGAGAAAACATCTTTTACAATTTATAATATTATACACTTATCTTACACCAGTTCCTAGTGGGGGTATCGTTCCAATACATACAATCGTTTCTAACATTTCAGTATCGAACGCATTAAAACCCCAAAGAAAAACATCCATAAGAGGTTTAACACCGGCCACGCACTACATCGTAAAAGTCGAGGCCTACAACATCGCCGGCTCATCCATGGAAGAATTTTCGTTTATCACATTAACTAAAGACGGCGGTAAGAAAACACCATACAAACTTTTATATAATCTGTAATCAATGACAATTTTCAGACGTACCGCCTCCAGATTTGATGAAACAAGGGGATGATGGAACACCCTTGTACACCGATATAAAAATAGTATTACCTCTTACAATTATAGTCCTGATTCTGTTAAGCTCGGGAACATCCACAGTTATTTGTTTAAAAAGCAGTATGTATAACAATTACCACTTTCATCAGACATAACTAGAAACATAATATTTTCAAAATTTACTTGAAATTAAATTAACGAACACAACAATTATTTCGTTACAATAAATGTTAGGCCCGTTTGTAACAATCAAAGTTGCAATCCCAAATGTTATTAACAATATAATTCTACGTATGCTCTGAAGCAATGTTTTCTACGATGTTTAGAATGAATATTGCTGCGTTGCAAACAGTTCAATGTAAATTTATATACATAAAAATTGTGCATTTTTATGTATCTTCTTTGGAGAAAATTGTATAGATTATTGCATAGTTACAAACGGGTACTAGACAGCGTTCACGTAAGGTAGTGCAAAATTAGCGTAAGAACTAGCGTAAAATTTCGGACTATAATTTATCAACTAATACCGATGATTTGCTTTGTCATAACGTAATTTTTCTGTTGATATTAAAAATTTCGTTTGTATTGTGTTTATTAGCAGTTTTGTTGTAATTATAACGCCGTGGTAATGACAGAGTTTGATGTGCTCTGCTCAAATTTTCGCACTACGCCTTAAATTAGATTCCTACTTACTTCTTGCAGTAATTTCAATGTTCTTTTCAATTTTCGCAGTACACTATGTGAACACCACTTTAGAGTATACTGGAAAATCTTACACCTATTATATTCTGAGCTATTTCAAAAGTTCTCAATATAAAACTTTTGCAATTAATCAAAGAGCAACACTTTTGGCAACTAATAGTAAATATATTTTGTATCAGCAAAATTACATTGAAACAATATTCTATTGATTTGTAGGAAGTATATCGCAAAAATCTTTTTAGGGCAAAATAATACTACCACGCGAGAACAGCTAGATAATCAACAGAATGCTGAAGCTCAAAGAGAACGTTATTATGCAACAATTCACAAAGCAGCACTGCAAGCTGGTGAAAAAGTACCTGGTAAGTTAAAGTTTTTAATCGTCTACAATACGTGGCATGTGTTGAGACAGATATTGCTTTGTATCAAAATCGAGTGTCAATACTATTCTTTAGTCGACATCTGTAAAAATTTAGGGAAGATTCATCAAGCAGTGCTATTTCGAAACCCGTTGAAAGTGAGCATCTTTATGTATTTATGGAATATGGAAAAAGAATAATACCGGTTAACGATTCAATTTCTTTTCTCGGGTAGAAATGAAGGGGAAGTTCGATATAGCTTACAAGGACCATGCATCTACGATGACTATCATCGGATAGTGGTTTAATGAATTTAAGTGTGGCCGAATATCCGTCTTTGATGAGGAGCGACCGGGTCATGATATCAGTTAGCGGATCAGCGGATGAAGATTAGAGGGATTGCTAATACGGTAAAATGTGCAAAACATCCTTCAGGAAAAATTAAATACGAGAAAGCTATCGACAAGAGGAGTGCCGCATTTGTCGACAAGATCGAAAACGGAATCGCGTAATAACTTCAAAGCAGTGTTTCAACATATTTAGGCGCGATTCGAGTGAGTTTCGCTCGCATTATGTGACTGTACGCGAGACATTGACACATCATTAAACGCGAGAAATCAAAGGTCAGGCAGCAAAATGGGTTTTTCCCGGCGAACGCGCACCAAAGAAGGAGAAGACAATTCTATCAGCTGGAAAAGCTCTGGCGAAGATTTTTTGGGATTCGCAAAATAATTCTCCAAATAACCAATTCTTGATTGCAACTATTCAAACATTTTGAACTGTAAAATTCATTGCTCAAGTATACACCACAATAAAATACATGTTTGTCGGAAAAACTATTTATAAAGCAGTTCTAGCATTGCAAGGCGCAAGCTTGCGATTCTTTGTTTTTTTTTTTCGCAATTAACTGATCGTTATGAAGATCTGTCTCCCTTATTCTTTACGGATAAAACATTTACTCAAAGTGATCACAATTCTGTTGCACATAAACTAGAATAAAACTTTTTGTATTTCGTCGAATATCTACTGTTATTTCAAAAGTAATATTATACATAATGCTTGAGTTAACGCATTGCCTTCTGAAATTCCTTTATAACAATTTTCACTAACATTTACCTTTACCTTTCAGAAACTTCCGAAGATATATCCCCTTACGCAACTTTTCAGTTATCTGGACAAAGTACACTCCCACAAAATACTATGCTGCATAGTTTTATGTATCATGAGCATGCCATGACGGAAGGTTGCGCATCACCTCCTCCTGCCATCTCAATGCAAAGGAATTCACCGTACTACAACGTAGTAAGTATAGAATTCTTGTATAACTGAAATATCTAAAAACTTATTTTATAGAAAAAGTCTGAAACTACAAAAAGTCATGGTAGACGGAAGGCTAGTAGAAAAACTAATCTAGATAGCGAAGATAGCGAATCAGATCCTGACCACCTCATTTCCAGCCGAACAGAATCTTCCATTCAATTAGATCTAAGTCAAAAACACAGTAAGGAATTGTACATTTCCTAACAAATTGAATGCATGCTTTCTCAAAGCATAATTCCATATGCTTATATCTTTTTTTAGATTTCATATACCATGGGCACTCGAGTACATCCTCAGATTTATCTCCGATGTCAGAGCAAAAATCGTTTCCTAGACGAGGTAGATCAAGGTATACCAGGTATTACCACTGAGACTACATCTTTATTAGAAAATAAGCTATCGTTTACAGATGGTCATCTACAAAGCAAATTCTCCCTAGTTTATCAATTGCAGAGACGACATTTTCCGAACATCCACCAGCTCGTGAACAAACAACAGAACGAACCGAACTCAGTGAGGCTGAATGTGACATCGATACGCTCAAAAAGCTCAAATTAGGTTTACGATCTTCATTGTGGTCAAAACCCAGCGAAACTGGGCAGTCATCAGACTACTCTATAGCTGTGTAGTAATTCTCGTACAAATCAAATTTTAATTGTATGACTGATCAAAAATTTTGTTACTAATTTAAAAATCAAAATTGTTAGTATTGAAAGTAGTATATACATTTTATACAAAAGAAGATATTTGGATACGCTTTCAAGTTTATAGATACATATTTTATTCTTTTTAAAAATCAAAATATACCGGTTCAAACGATATTTAATATATTATTTTGAAAAAGAACAGGATATACAACATCTAGAAAATAGTGCCAAACTTCCGTAAATAATAAATGTAACAATCATTGTTTAACATAATCAAAACTTTCTAGTTGCAATAACTGTAACCGTAGACATCATGTATGAAATAGTCCAGTTTTAATTAAAGTTTATTGAACATTGTTACAGTTTTTTTCTTTAAACTTTTAGCATACTAGTAAATCTTTGAAACCGCTCTGTACGTTCATTGCGTTAAGTACACCTCACGTAAACCACACTCCACAATTATGCGGCAAATAAATGTTCAATAATTACGAACAGCACAAAGTGTTACATGTAAGCTATGATGTAGATACCGAGAGTTGACAACTGCTTGTTAAGGACGAAGCCAAAATAAGAGACATGCTACAACTCGGTAGTACGATCGATATCTTATGGTAACCAGTAGAACATATGTTACTACACCTGCAGCAACACTAAGACGACAGTTTCCAGCTGCCACTGGTATCCATGTCTCCGTCAAAACCGCACGGAGTCGTCTATTTAATACAGGACTTTGTAGTGCCAGAAGTCGTGAAAAAGAAGCTTGAGTATAATTGAAACAACTCCATTACAATTCTCAAAAAGTACGCGTGCGAAGAAGTCTTGCAATAGAAAGACATCGAATCAATGCATAGAAGAAGGATTGATAGAAAATTAACATTGAAATCACCAGTAAGAAATATATAATTAACAGAAAACAAACTGTCTAATATTATGTTTACGGTTCTAAAAAAAGTCACAAAATCAGCGCAAGGTGAGCGATAAAGATTAATTATGTAAAAGATATTTAAATAGTTCCATTTAACACCACAGACTTCAATAACCTGTTCCATACAATATGAACTTAGATTCTTCAACATTTTCGGCAAGGCTAGACCAGATAGCTACTCCACCACCCTTTATGATTCGTCGACAGAAATAGGTCACTAATTTATAGCCAGAGATGTTTGTACATTGAATATCATTAGTGGAACACCAGGCCTCATTTAAGCATAGAAAATACGCCATATTACTTTCTAATACGACTTCTAATTGAGCAACTTTTCAAGCTTCTTATATTCAACAAAAATATTAAAGGTCGGTTAATACTAGTGTTAGTATGAAACGCTACATAACTAGCCGGTTCAGGGGCATTATATTCTCGAGATATTATTTCTCAGTCATGTAAACCACTACTTCATCGTATCACTCTTGTCCGTAGAACTTTAGACGAATATCAAATGCAACACATGCAATTAATGTGGAACGCGCATGGAATTTACTACAAAACTCACATTTTAACTGAAAAGGAACTGCTTTTCACTGGAGGGGTAGACCCCGTGGCCAAATTAAAAAAAAAAAACAAATATTGTAACAAGTTTTATTTAGAGTTATATAAATTCTTCCTTTACAAATATACAACATTTAAAATGAGTAAAAAATGTAGAAACAGAAAACAACAGAAGCGATTATTTAACAATGATATATAAGTGTGCATGTGTAATAACTACTTATTTACTTGAGCCAAAATTGATTCATACTTTTTACATTCTATGCTGAGCTGCCTAACAGCAACCACATAACGTCTTTGAGTATCTACTAACCCTTGTAGAGTGCTTATTAGCTGACTATGTTTCTGTTTTTCTTCTAGTCGTTTATTTTCGATCTTACCTTTTGACTGTTTTACTCCTTCAACTATGTTTATCAATTGCTTTAAAAACTCTTCACTACCAGCAGTTGATTGCATTGCCCTAGAAAATATATTTACATAATTCGGACGATACCATTATTAATTACATTATGTCACACATTTGAGGCATTGATTAAAGAAACGCAAGATTAGATAGGTATCGAACGAATACAGTTTGAGACGCACAAAGTAACCCAATCCCTTCAATTTATCTACTAAAACACTCAACACATGTTAATCGAAATGTGTTAACCCGCAAACAGCATAACAAAGCATATACTTTAAAATGTTGTTCCCTATTGCAATGTAAAAGAGGAAAAGAAACTTAATTTTTTAGGTCACAGTAGCTTTCAGTTGACTCATTCACAGTGCCAATTTTATAAATTAGTTATTTTACTTACTTTTCCGATTTTATTACTAAAACGAGGTAATTAGGAATCTGATTACGCAAGCAAAACAGGTTTCGAATAGAAACACCATAGTTAACGATAATTTTAGTCAGTGTAATTTTCTCCAATATTGATTGGAGAAAATTACACTAAGGCCAGTTTCTTAAAAGGCTGTGACGCTAAAATGTTTTCGGCATATATTTATGGATTTGAAAGTTCCAGATAATGCCCACTTCAATTTCCAATTGTTGAAAGATTTTCCGATTTCAAGACGAAGCATCGGTTATGCATGAAAAAAAAATACACACAATGATTTTGCCTACACAAAAGCAAACTAAATATTTTATTTTTGATTTTTTTTTCCTACAGAAATAAATTATGCATATAACATTTATTACAGGACTTAAAGAAATTTTCCAAGCTCCCAAGTGGGTCAAGTAGCAACTTTAATTAAAATAGATTTGAATAAAAAATATGTACTTTCTTATTTAAAAAAAAAAACTGTACCTAGACCTATAAACTAATTCAAGTCTAAGGAAACAGACACAGATTTTGGTGTTTCGTTTATTCGGTAAATAGTTCTAAAAGTAACGAAAAGTTCCGTTGACTTTATTTTACGGTTAGTTGATTTTAGTAACAACCTTTTCATTAGAACAGCGAGACAAAAATAGTGAACATTTATCTTTCTACTTATTTGATAATGGAATTTTCTTCATATTTACTGCTTGCTCGACGTCTTCTCTTATTATATGTACTTTTTGACACGATTTAGTAATAGTAATAATAATAATAGTTTATTGAAATCCAAATGTTTTATATTAGCATATTTAAATTATTTATGCAAAATTAACTGTAGAAATTAAATTAATGCAGTATTCTTTTCAATTCTACCTTAAAATTACTTGAACTCTAATCACGATGAAACTAATGACATAAAGGGGCAATTCATTATATAATTTAACTCCTAAAAAATAAGGACTGTTTTCAAGGAGATCGTGACAAGAGTGGATATTCTAATCAAAGACTCGAGCATATATAAACAGGCTAATGGAAGAACTTTTAATTCAGCAAAGAGCGGACGGAATTTGATATACAATTTGATTTAGCTTGCTGCATAACGAATCACAATGAGGTTTCCACAAGAGCGTTAGTGAAAATTAGCCTAAAAAATTTTAATTTCTTGCTAAAAACTGTGGCAAAAACAATGACAAGTAATTTGGAGGTTTGGTAAGCCTTTGCCTTGTGTGAAATAAAAGGGTGATCGTTTTTGAAAGATTTAAATTGAACTTGTCGGAAGAGAACCACATCAATAACTTTTCAAGGAGTAAATTGCCGATGCGAATTCTTTTTTCTTCACCCACAGCCTAGAAGTATCGCCTGAATACGTAATTATAAGGAAGTTAATTAAGAAGATCATATTATTATCGACCAGAGAAAACAAGATTTGAGCAAGAGCCAAGCCCTGAAGGAGTCCTAAAGTAACAGACAAGATTTCACTCTCCTAACACTCTGCTTATGCATACGTATTTCGACAGAGTAATAACGATTAACTAAATAGAATGTAAACAACTGATCCGCTTTTTCTCGGACTCCGTAATCCTATAATTTCTTTAACAAGCAATCGTGAGGTATGCGATCGAAAGCTCGACTGAAATTACAAAAGCAACAACTGGAAAGCGCTTTTCTTCACAGTTATGCTTCCTATTAACAATGTTTAATACAATTTAACTATATTTTGCCATTTTAATACTACTCTTTAATATAAAAATGTAAACAATAGCAACTTACTCAGGATAACTGTCGGAGATCGAATTCAATAATGACAATTCCTTGGTTATATAAGCTTTGGTATCCTCTAGAGTATTGTACAAAGAATAGTATTGTTTAGTTTCCTTGTGTTTAGCAGCAACTAAAATTAGGATTTCAATAAAAGAAGCAAATTTAACTGGATAAAATAAATACTTTACCTTGATTGTACAATTCTAGAAATCTTCTTTGGTACTGAGCAAGTTCAGGTCTGCTAGGCGTTTCGTCTAATTGTCTCTGCAATGCCGATATGATACGATTCTTTTTCGCTAAATATAGCCTTAGCGATTTTACCGCTTCCATTTCTTCCTCTAATTCTTTATTTGTTTTTGCATCCGTTTTTACGGGCTTCTCACTTTGTTTTGTATTCCTACAATAATCCATAGACTTCAAATAATTACACTTACTAGAACAATTATTAAATATACAAATTATAAAGCGTACTGAATCTTTTCTTGTAAATCTGTTAGTTGTTGCCTATACTGTTCCTTTAACTGAGCTTCTTTTTGTCGAATTTCATCGTTTTCCTTGACCAATTTCTCAATTTCTGCTACGTTTTCATTTGTATTATTAATCTTCTCCTCTATTTGTTGTAGTGACTCCCTTACTTCCGTCTGTCTAGATTTCAAAAAATCTATGGAAGCTTGCATTGCTGAAATACTTTCTATTACTGCAGCTTTCTCTTTTTCCATCTTATTACATTGCTCATCTAGAAGCAGCTTTTGTTGTTCTAATTTCAAGATCTGTTCTTCTTCCTTGAAAGTATTTTTATCCTACAAGAACTGCATCAGTAATCCTGCATGTTGGCGCGAATAACATATGATTTCTTGCATTTTGTTAAATGCAAAATATGGCAATACACATAATTTTCCGACAGACGTATTTATCAAATAAAAAATATAAAATTTAGGTAAATCACCTCCATTTGCAGCCGAAGTTCGGAATAGTGCTTGAATAACTCTTTTCGATCTTCATCCGTCATAGCGTCACTTTCTAATGGATTCTGCAAACAAAATTTCCTTTACTACGTAATTAATACTTTCCTATTGAAACCATAACGTTAGATTCAACCTGACGAAACATTTCTATTTTTATTCGTACAATTTTCGTTCAACTACGCTCACATAAATATAGTAAGGACTGTGAGGTAGTGTGGCAAACAACGCAAAACTATCGGCACACTCCGCACCACACATGTTTAATTGATTAATGCGTCGATCCACATTTTCAACCGAAGACCGAATTCAATATTCAGTTGAAAATGTAGATCGACATATCCTCGAAACAGCTGCCCCGGATTAATCAATTAAACTTATGTTGTGCAAAGTGTGCCGATACTTTTGTGTTGTTTACGTTTGTATATTATTAAAGCACAAACCAAAACATTAATCACTAAGAAAAGCAAATCAAGCACATGTTTTAAAAAATCGATAATCTTTCTCAAAATGTTTAACTTAATTCTACTCTACATACGAGAAGTATAAAGTACAAACTACTGAATTAGTCGTTGAAATCTGTCAAAAACGATCAATTTTTCAATGAAACTATCCTAAAATACAAAATATCCGAAAAATCGTTATTTCTGTCAAAAGGGGGTGTAAGTGCAGCTTTGCGGTCGAAGATGTTATTTACAAAAATACATTCGAGACTGCAAAAGTAAGTGCCAAACAATAATTTTCCTACTACTAGGCTAAAATTTAGGAAAAATCAGCATTTTAGGAAAATATTTGACATTTGCTTGTCTACTTCCATAATTATCAAAATTATCGAACCCTATTATGTATCGACACCTATTGGTATATTATTTAGTTATTACTTTACGTCCCTGGGAATGTAAAATCCCGTTACATACCACTGTCAAGGGCAACAAAGATAAAAAATAGTGGTAATGATTAATTTAGGGAGCCAATAGTCACGAAATAGTTATTTATGTCATACGTCGTAAGAAAACGGTTACGATCCAAATATTATATTATATTTTTCTTACTATCTCCCGGCCCAAAATTTCAGCAATACGAAAATAGGTCAGGAGCCTCCAAGGTAAGTAACCGGTAAGTCTCTAGAATCAAGTCAATTAATGATTAACTTACTGGTTAGTAGCCAGTAGTGGGAAAAATACTTTTCAAATAGTACTAAGAATTTGGTAAAAATACTGGGTGTTGACGGTCAGATATAAACAAAAGGATTTATCATTCATAATAACATAATTCAGTTTTATGTGTTAAAACTTTCTACAGTTTTATTAAGTTTTTACTTTCTTCACAATTTTAAAAAGATTTTTTTGTCAGTAGTAATAGCAACGATTTTAAATGGAATAAAAACAAAAATATTCTTTTCATTCCGTCAAATATTTATCAAAAAGTAATAACATTAGATATATATACCAACGAAGAATTGTAATTGATTATAAAAAAAAAACTAGAAGAAATGGCATGTAGTCGATTTCTTCGTGAAATTCCGTTGCATAATACAGTGTACAAGACATGAAACAGAAATACAGGAGGAAATCGAATTGAAATATATTTTGTTATTAGTCGACGTATTAAGTCGCTAAAATAAATGCAAACAATTAACTACGTTTCTTGCGCATAGCCGCCAAATTTTAACTCAATTTAAAGCCAGGTGAAGATGTTTATAATGTTTATCAAATTTGAGCGATTCAGTTAACACGCACAAAATCTTACCCATTAAATATGAACGGCTCAGTGTAGAAAGTTATAAGACGTTGAATATAAACGAAGACCTTTAGTCTCCTTTTAAAAACGATTGTCGAACATAAAACGAACATAACATAAAATCTGACCAAGATAATGCAGTCAACTATCAAATTATCTTTGTGTTCTTTTTTTCAATTCTTTTAATCGAACAAATAATGAAAATAAAAACATGGTTATTAAAATATTTACCATTCTTTGACAAAAATAGCAGCTATTTCGCTCCGTTTCGAAATATTGTTTAATTCGAATGTGACATATTGAGTTTGGAGTCTAGTGCGTAGGGATTATTGTAACATAATGCTTGTTGCAACAAGTCAACTTTTGCCACAATTTTTAACATAGTGAGATAATTCCATAATTGGATTTCCTCCTTGTGCAAAGTATATTTACTTGCTGTTTATATCGAATCTGGCCTAATAATACAAAAAGTAAAAAGAAACAGAATAAAATTGTCAAACTTACAGGATCAGTTAAGCTTGCAAGTGTTAACGTTTTCTTGAAATTACACAAAATGAAGGAAAATAAGTTAGTGAAAATACACATAGGGATAGTGTATCCAATAATATGCAAAATGGAACAAACAATATCACAATTAAAAAAAAGGATCACGCATAACAACAGTATTACTGAACTTCACCTTAAGAGTGTGATTCTTTTTCTTTATAGATAATTACGTAGAACTGAATTTAATTTTTTTAGTAAAAATTGAAAAAAAAAGGATTACAATAAAATCACTATTATTACTAGCCCCACATATTCTAAATAAATTAACCAAGCAACTATATGCTACACCGCATTTTTATCTGAAATAATAGATTAAAAGAAATAGTATCAATAATAATTAAGTAAGGTGACGAATAAAAAACACCTACCTCTGAAATGGTCATGTTGTGCAAAAGCTGCTGCACATGAAGCTACAACATAATTGCAAAAAAAAATAAAAATAAAACTGCTGCTACTACAAAAATTAAGAATAAACACATAATAAATAACAAACAATTAACATCATACTATTTATAAAACAATTACCTCCTGATTCTGATCACTTATAGTATCTGTACCTGAAGATTTATTGGGAACATTATTTGAAACTCCATAAAGCCCATATTCCAGGAGAGTTATTTGAACTCTTGATAATATTGCATCGGGAGGTGTTGTTTTACGTTTATAATATCTGCGTGGCTTATACATTTCTAATACAGTTTCAACATTTCCCAATATTTGTTTCTCGATATCCAATTTTTTATTTGTTACACTGAATGTTTTATTAAATTGATTTACTGCATATAATCTGACAAAGCTAGATATTTCTTGGCGAAAAGCAACAGACTTCTTTACTAGCCACTTTAAAGATAACAAAATTATAGTAAAGAAAATTATAATATATTTGGATTTGCATATTACTTGAATAATAGGAAATATATGTATGAAATCCAAGCCTTGTATTTGATGTGGTTCTATTCTGTACGGACATTTCATTTTAATTAGAACGGCAACCAATTTCTCTGTCAGAGATCTAAAAACATAACCTTGATATATAAAACAACACAATATCTACATATGGGAAATCACATTTTCTGTCCTATAGTGGAATTTTCTTGAAATAATAAATTCACATCGATATCGACAGTGCATGATTCAATACACCAGGTCATACCACCAACTACTTTATCGAATGGAGATAACCCCTTTATTCGAGCTCTAAAGTACCCTGCCGCTACTAATAAATCTATTATTTCTTGCAATTTAACTGACTGTTCTTCATCTTCTCGAACTTCCACCTGAAAAATAAAATAATGTTAAAATTTTAACGTCTGTATTTACATATTCTTAACCTTATTCTCCATTCCATCGCCTTCCTCTCTGATTTTGTTAAACTTGTGAAAAATTGTAAGATTCGTTGTTGTCATATTTATTAGATACACAAAAAATTCTCAACACTCAAAATTTACATTTTCATAAAAATATTGATATACCTATTAAAAACATTTAACGCTCAAAAACACCTCTTATTTTGTTGATTAGCGCTATCTCGTGATATCTTTTGAAACTAAACTCGATTAATTTTGTAATTTGCTTTTGATGTCTGGAACACCGGAATACCTATTTCCAGATTGTCCCCAATATTTTAAAATGCAAAATTATTTCTATATTTCTTGGCAGATAAGGCAATTTTAATGAAGGATTTGAAAAGTTGTTATATCCCGACTAATTATAAATATGCAAATAAAATTCATTTTTTTTGAGTATCTATACAGAATTGAACAATTTTCTAAAAACCAGAGAAGATCGCATGTAAATTATTACTTATCGATAGCATTTCGAACATGTTCTAAGGGACTATGTAAATCAAGTTACTTTTTTCAAGATCAGTGTCAAAGCTTTTGGTCCAATAAGGTATTTGCTAATTTGTAGAGCATTAAAGTTCTGGAATTTTCATCAATATTACAATGTAGTACTTCTACATAATCTCCATTTAACTGAATACGTTTATCCCAACGATAAACTAATTTTTGAAGCCGTCCTCAAAGAACCTTTTCGGTGTCTCCGCAGTCCGCCTATTTATGACACGTTTTCCGTCAGTTAAACACTCAAATCGAACACCCCCGTAAAGGTCTTTTCAAAGCTGAGAACAGATTTAAATCACTAGGTGCGAGAATTGGTGAGTAAGGTGGATGCGGAACCAATTCCCATCGTAGGTCGTTTAAAACAACCTTTATCTTTGCTGACAAGTGCCTGCCGCAGTGGTCCGAATAATATTCTGCGATAATTGTAGTACCTTTCGGCAGATAATCCATAAAAATAATCCAATCACAATCTCACAATACAGTAAGCATTACCTTTCCAACAGACGGAACTGCAACCGTCTTAAGTAGAGACTCTTCTTCCGGTTTATAAAATTCTTTGGATTGACTTTTGGTCTCAGGATTGTAATAAGGAGTCCATGTTTCGTCACTGGTTATTGCCAAAATACATCACCATCAGCTCTTGTAGTTGACGAAAAGTGTCGGAACTATAAAGTTTCTGTTCCGGTTCCAACAGTCATGGCACCCAGAAAGCTGAAACCTTGCTTACGCCCAAACAATCATATAAGATGTCATAAATTGGTCGTGTATATATTCCTAGGCGTACACTAGTTTAACGAATAATCATTCGCCTGTCCTCTTTCGGCAGATTCTCCCCGGCAATAATTTTTCTTTCGTTTATCGACTTACTCGGGCGACCACTGCATGGGTGTTCTACAGGTTTTAAAACGATGGATCCACCGATACACTCTACTTTTAGATTGTACAGATTCACCAAACACTCCTTGCAGACGTTGAATAATTTCTGAAGTTTTCACACCCTCTTTTCACAAAAAGCAAATTATTGTCTTTGAGATTTAACCGTGTCTTTCATGGTTACAAAAATAGTGCTACGAACGCGTTTATATCAGTCGAACATCTGACTCAGGCTGAATTATATTGCACTGGATAGCTGCATAAATATTTTAAGACTTGTCTATCATCAATAACATTGCCTATAAATTCTCCGTAATTTAATCACAGCACAATTCCCAGAACATTGGAAACATCCCTCGTATGTGTGTAGTAAATCAACCATCTCTATAATCGCTTAAATTACATAATTGTAAAAATTTATATTTAACATTTGGTAGAGTTAAACGATTTATAACAACATAATTAAATTTATGTGCTTGACAACGAGTATTCACATGAATTTTAAATAAGCATAATTTAAAAAAAAACATCTCATATAGGTATACAAAAAAGTACCTATCTACATGATAAAGTAATGTCAAAACAAAACTAAAGCAGAAACTAAAACAAGAATTTCAAATAATGAGAACAAGTACAGAAACAACAAAAATTAGTAAAAATAATGAGATGTTAGCATACTGCTGATCGACAGCCGCCTCTATAGTATAAACGCTCGTAGAGAGTCCTACCTCGGTCAAACCACATCCTCCCTCCCTATGTTAATTGATACTCAGAAAACACGGTTGTATATGTTTCATCTTTAGCTTTGTTCTCTATATTTCTGAGACCAGGATACATGTTGTATATAGTGTTAGTTGTTTAGTTACTTCCGCAGTTATTTTTTTTTGTTTTTGATTATTGTTGCCATTTTTATTCTCACATTGGCGTTAGTTTTCTCTACCATATTTCAAAATTCCTTTTTATTTTAATTGAAATTGAGTTCCTTTTATCGCCTATTATTAGAATTATTTCTTTTAATTGTGCAGATATATTAATTCGGTTTTCGTTATTTACTATGTCGCCCAACAAACGTCCAAGCCAAGAGCTCATGAATACCTGGATTAGGGTTCATGATTGTTTCGAAGTTGTCGGCGACACAGAGATTTATTGCAGAATTTGCTCAGTTACTGTAAAATATTCCAAAAAATCTCCATTTAAAAGCCAATGGTCATCGCAATCTTGGTGTCTTGAATGAGAATTTTTGTGGCAATGTCTGCGCTGCAAATGTACCCTTCCGAAAATTAGATAATCCAGTCTTTAAAAAATTTCTGGCGAAATATACGGGTAGAAATATTCCCGACGAGTCAATCTTATGAAAAAAATTATCTCCCAAAAATATATACAAATGTCGTAAACAAAATTGAAACCGATGCAGGAGACAATTACTATTGTTTGAGCGCAGACGAAACTATGGATGCGTTAGGGCGAAGCGTAGTTCGCGTCATTGTTGGTGTTTTGTATACAGATCGTGATTAATTAATCACGCCGAAAATGACAAATGACTGGCACTTACCTTACCTCCGCACACTGTGATGTGTTCTTTATCTAGAGGGGCCTAATTATTTAGTTGTAACTCGGTGGAATAAATGGTTTCGGGTTTTAGGTGAAAAACAAACGCATGGTTAAGGTTTAAGACTCATATTTTAAGATAAATAATATCAACACAATATGATTGAGGTCCAATACACAATAAAACAAAGTAAACTATAGAAGTACTTATTTGTAATTACAAAATAAGAAATAGAAATAGAAAGAAAAAAATGAGTAAGTGTAATATTCCGAATCAATATCAGATTCTTCGAGATCACTTTCAGATTCTTCTGAATCATAAGAACCTGATAGGCTCGCGTTCTAATCTATTGGAGCTGCAGCTCTCATCTCCAACATTCTTCTTTACTGATTTTGCCACATTTGGTTTTTGGAGGAGCACGTAAACTTGCTATAAATGGATCTGAAGTTAATAGTAATCTGTTAATTAAATCTTTTTTCGTATCAACCCTTGATGTTTTCCTAGTGAATAGATCTCTATTTCTGGCCTCTAGCGCCTCCTTCGAAAGTTGGCCTATTGGAATCAATAATATCTTAGCAGTGAAATAGAGTTTTATGCACGCTATCAGGCATTGCGTATCATGAGTACTTTCTAATATATAATTCTCTATTTTTTTAGGTACTCGTTGAATTTTTCACTACTAATAGAGAACAGAGATAGTTTTCAGTATTGCAAAAAAACCTTGCGAGCTGTATTACCATCATTAGTGTTGTTGAGGCATGTCTACTAACAAAGCTAATTCCCTTGAACTCCTCTTGGATTTCTTCTCAACCACTTCTTTTATTTTCAGCTCCCCCAGCTTGCCACAAATTTATTTCAAGGCGATATGAAAGGTTTAATATGCATTCAAAAAATATAATCCAAGAATGTAGAGGTGCAAGCTGGACATTTCATCATTCACCTCACCGGGCTTGGCACCATACAAGTAACAAGTGTGTGTTGATGCACATGCAGCTACAGTATTACAAATTTTGCCATCGATCCTGCAGAATATCAACGTTGGTTTTACCGAGACTTCCATGTCATTTACCTTAAATTCAGTAATTAACAACGACGTTACTTGCTCCTTGATTCTCTTGACTTCTGTCTTAATAATATCCACAGTTTATTTGGCAAACATAAACTTAATGGGACGACAATATCTTGTAGAAGATGGGGAAAGATTTTGCCATACAATATTTTTAATTTTTTGATCGTTCACTCAGTATATTTGAATAAGCACTATCGATACACTATATAAACTGTCATCAGTGCAATTTCCACCAGAAAATTCTGCATATATCTATTTTCTTCTGCTTCATCCCAACCTCACTTCACAATTATGTCCAGAGTTTTCAGGTCTCTTGTAGATTTTAGTACCTCTTCTTGCACAATCGCGTAATAGTGCCATCCATTAGAGATTTCAATTTTACGACTGGAGACAGAGCTCCGTCTCCAGTCGTAATAAGATGGGAGACGTGGTTACAAACCTCTTCATTATGCTGATGTAATAAACCATTTAAATGAGGATTCACAAAGTATAAGAAAATGTAAAACTCTGTTACGTGATCCATTTTTACAAATAAATTTGTATTTTATTAACGAACATTTTCGTTATATAGATACCTCAAAAAATACTTTGAATCACAATACAACTAAAAGATGGAATTAAAATATTAAATGTTATGTTACAAATTAAAGAATATTTTTGATTATTTTGGTGCTTTTATATGTAAAAAAAATCGATGCATTTTTTACCCGCAAACCTTATTTGTCAATATTAAAACTGTCGTGCAATGAAAGTAACGAAACAACGCTTATAAGTCCCATTTTCATTATGCTCTTCTCACAATTTGTGATGTGGAAAGAAGCTTTTCTATATTTAAAGATGTTCTAACAAGTAACCAATACATTTCGTATCAGAAAATTCGGAGTATCTTTTAGTAATAAATGTTAATAAATCATTTGTAACATGATATCTATAAAAATATACCTTTAGGAATTGTTTATATTTGTTTAATGCTTTTACGATACTTAAAATTAAGCTATGCTTTCCGCACGATGCATCTACGCATCTGATATTTCACATTTAGGTTGAGAGTCTCTAGTCGGACAAACACGCAGAAGTAGTATAGTCTGACTATCCACCGCTTTTCCTAACGCATATGCACGCCACGGTTGAACGAATGTGTCGTACACTACCCTGTTCCAAGCGTCGGCGATAGAGGCGGTTGTCGGTCCACAGTATGAAAAACTTAATTTTTTTAAATTCGCGATCAATATACATTGGCAATTCCGGCAATAAAGGTCAAATTCCCATGCAGTACGCTAAGAATTGCCGGGATTATGTCCGCAGAACTTGGAAATTCCTATTAGAATAGGTGGAAATATCATCAGTACGTTCTTTATATTTTATACGCGGAATACTAATTGTAAAAGGAGTCAGGCTTAATCCAGCAAATTAAAAAATGTATGTATCTAAACTTGCAAAATAGTGATTGGTCAATACATTCGTAATTATTTAAATTATACATTTTTAACTATTGATTTTATTACTTGTAAAAGGCTTTAATTACCACATTTTATTTCTGCTAGGAACTAAATCAGCGACATTTTTAATGGCGAGAGACTCGCAAAACACTGTCTTCTCGCTGATCTCTTAGTATTCTCAGTTTACATTTGAAAAATGTCTGCATAGGTCATGTTTTTGTTCTTTTACTACTACTACTAACTATTAACCGAAAAACCTGGTTTGGGAGAATAGAAATTGCAAAAATGTATAAAAATTACTTTCGTAACGTGCATAATTTTGCTATAAAAAATTATGTTCTTGAATCTAAATTAATTTGCCCTTTCTAAATATTTATTTATTTCTGATATAGATGCAATTCAGAAGGTAAGTTTGTTTTGTACTATAATTCAAAATGTGCTGGAACATGGTTAAAGAACTTGATGTGAAGCAATAACAAACCATGCGCTTTCTTCGATTTTACATTCTTTAAATTTGAAAGTTTAATTTCCCAACTTTTCAGTCTTGTGTCTTATTATTGCTTAACATTAAGGCCTTGAACAATTTGTTAACTACTTATTACCGTGTGCAGGTACCAGTTCTCAGTGGCGTCGCCAGGGAGGCTAAGGAGGCTAAACCTCTCCTACTATTTTTAATAAAACAAATACTGAATACATCAGAAAATGCCTAGAAACTATAACCAAAAAATATAATGCTAAGATAGCTTAGCTTTCTCATGGTATTGATGGAATAATTCACGGCAAACGCAACAAAAGGAGAGAAAAAAAAATTACACACGGACATGTTTCTGTCTACCCGTTTATGTCGCTGCTTCCTGAACGGCAGGCATGCGTTTCTTTGGCACTAGAGGGCGCCAAGAAATGTCGAGTTTATCATTTTGAAAGTTGTGGTATTAACTGTGAGGCAACAGCGATAGAAGGTAGAGATATGAAAAATACTCTGGAAACCACGCTGATGACGCCGGGTAGACAGAAACATGTCCATGTGTTAGTGTAATTTTTTTCTTCTTTCCTTTTTGTTGCGTTTGCCCTAAATTATATTCCATCAATACCATGAGTAAAGCTAAGCTATATCTTAGCATTATATTTTTTGGTTAAAACAAATATTGATTATTATGTATTAATGCTAATTAAATATTGGTTATATACCAGAATGAAGTAATTTTTACAGGCAATTTATAATAAATGTGTATATATATATATTTGTTAGGGTTTTGAATTAAAAAAAAAATGAAATAAAAAATGAATAGCTCCTCTGCGCAAAAAGGTAAGAACGCCACTACCAGTTCTGTAATTTTTGTATGTTTGATAACCATTATTTTTAACGTCTCATAACACTTAAACAAGTGAAGTAAAGATTCAGTCGATTATTAATATTTCAACTATTAAAGTTATTCGGTTTCGTTCATAGAGGATAATATCTATTGAGTACGTACAATCGATAAAAATTAAAATAGGATTAACAAGCACAAGTCATTTGGTTTCGCAAATAGACGGTTCAGATAACAATTGCAAAAGAACAGTGTTGTTACAAGTTATTTATTTTTCGTTGGTTACATCATATGTAAAACTTGAATCTTATTTCTCAAACTTCATCGTCCTATTCATTTTGCAATAAATCTTTTCCAATCTTACAACATAATAAAAAGTTCAAAACAATATCTGAATTACCATCCATGCTAACAATTCACATAAGAACTGATTATGCAATACAGTAATATTTGCTTAGAAAAAGTTTTTTTGTCATTAGCCTCATTAGCAATTGAAATAGAAAACTCAACAATTACTCGATGACCATTAATTGTAATTACGGAAATTGAGTGTAAAAGTTGTATATAAATAGTAATAATATGTATATAAATAAATATTTGCAACGGTATTTACATTCAATCGGTATAATTATTGCACGCCACCAATATATTATTATTTGATTCTTAATAGTCACTTTTATTTTATGGAAAAGAAATGGATGTTCACAACGGATGATTCATAAATTTAATATTCAGATCTGCGTCTCACCGTTGGCACTATTTAAATTGCAAGAGCGTTTGATCCATTTCTCTTCTAGTTTTCCTGTCTGGTTGCTTATGATTTACTTAATTCATTATTGGATATAGAACAAAATATAAAGAAAAAAATTAAGCAATCGCTAAAAAAGACCGTTATCATAAAAACTGAACAATTGTTATGAATAAACTAATAATAGGTTCTATACAATCCCAGTTAAAGAAAGGGGACTTTGGTCAAGAGCTTAGTTGGCCATGCTTAACCCCTAACTTCCTCGTCCATCTTTCATCAAGCATTTGCGTTAGTTGATTCGTAACCGCACGTTTACAATTCGGTGAAGCTCCATCTAACTGGTAATATGCTCACGTAGACAATACAGAAGTATCGGCACACTCCGCACCACACAAGAATGCGCCGATACTTTTGTGTTGCTTGCCGTACTACGTCACAGTCATTATTAATTATTCTCCATTACGGTAGTTTATAGTAAATTTATATATTTTATTCTTCGTCATAAATTTGTTACGAAAGCTTATTGTCTTTTATAATACAAAATACATTAACTAAAGCTTTGCTGATACCAAATAGCAGATGATGTTTAAGTTACACACTAGGTTCGTCAAATTAAAAAAAAAATTCTTCATCCGAAGATATAATCTCCCATAAACATGTTATGTTTCCTACAAATAAAATCAATAACAAATTCTTTGTTGTAGTGTCGTTCATCAGCCATAAGAATATTATTTCTCTGGAAACATTGAACATTCTTTCCTGTGTGCGGTCGACACAACGACGGTTTTGCATGAGCTCACGGACGTTACGGACCGTGAAAACCAGGACACGTCAGAATTTTTGGAACACCGAAAAGAACGACAGTTTTCGGCCTCATAGTGACACTTTTACCCGAATAGAGTTACCCGTTCGACTAATATTGTTGGAAAGGACATGTTAAATCAAGAGTATCGTGAAGTTGAAAATATTTGTAGGAAATACGTCACTATCCACAATATTACTCGCCAAATAGTTGAGTGTAGGCTTTCACGACCGTAATCCATAGTAGAAATGTCTTTCGAGTGATGTCGCGTAGTTAAAATTTTACTTGACGTTTCGCTTACCATGCTGTCAGCTTCTTCAGAAGATTTCTAAAGACTTTCTTTTAGATATCTTCTGAAGAAGCTGACAGCATGGTCAGCGAAACGTCAAGTAAAATTTTAACTACGCGACATCACCCGAAAGACATTTCTACTATTACTCACCAAAATTTCAAAGAAATATTCTAATTAATTGCAGAAGTACTTTTAATAGGCCATCGTCATGAGTAATCCTCGTAGTTCTATTTATTTTTTATTTCTTCTTCTTACATAACAAAGAAAACGAAATTGCACTGTTATATCAAGAAAAGAATAACAGGAATAATCCGTACTTTCGCATCTCTCAACAGCATTCGGTAATTATAGGCGACATAGATCGTCTATGAGTCATTATTACGTCCGCGCTCGTGGAATTGCTTAACGTGTCCACCCTGAGCAGATCGCAGACCTAAAGTAAGGGAAACCTTACTCTGAGAATAGCGCGACCGGATTCGAACTCAAAAGCCTAACACTGATAGCCAAGCTTACCAATATTATCAAATCGTTATTCTTGACAATTATACAAAGTTATAGGGTTTGCTGTTACTTTACTACATTCTATCAGGTAATATTAAACAAATTGTATGCCGATAAATGTTTTTCTTTCATACTTTTAAAATGTCAATAGTCGCCATTAATTTTTCGGGTTATCAAGTTTCTAAACTCTAAGTTGTCTTCAATCAGAACGCAATGTACAGTTTCCATGACGCCTTGTAAATTATCACTACATACATCACTTTAGAGATTGCAAATATTCTGACAAACTTTAATTAGATGTTGATCGACGATTGGATACTTTTATGTAATCTTAGTTTTCTGTTATAACAAATGAATTTATAATAAGAATAAATTGTACATACAAATATGTAAATAAACATATTACTAATTTTCGACATTTTAACAACTAATAGCTGGCACAAATTCAGCTTATGTAATTCAAAGCACTACACGCAAAAAATAAGAAAATCTATAAGTAAATTTGATGGCAACGGCCTTGGACAGTCTAAGCAATCTGAAAAGCTAAATTTAAATTATGCAACTATTTTGTATTGATGTCACCTTCAGCCTCCGCTTCTACGAGTTTAGTAGTGTCTATGGAAATACAACAAAAATCTAAATTTATTTCTTTTCGTTGCTCTTAATAACGGTAGTGATATTTAAGGCGAGACAGAAAGCATGTACATTTGCATAATTTACAAATACCTAAATTCGCGTTCGCTTTATTGTTCCTCCAAAAATTAATGCACATGGACAACTTTACGTTAACTTAAACAGTACATATAATAGTTGAATAGCTTCAAAAATGTTCAAGAAATCATTAAAAAAGATTCACATCAACGTCCAGTAGTCTCGGATATTATACGCCTCTTTTTTTAAACTATAGGCAATAAATCTAGTGACTCCTACTTAACGTAACCAGCGCTCAATCTTTAATAAATCATACGCCTAGATTACATTTACAACGTAACTGACGCTAACATTTATATAACGTGATTTCGAAGTATATGTAAATATTCTCTATGGCATCGTGAACCGACATAATTATCACTGGTTTGATTTCTTCGCCGTTATAACAATCGTTACATCAATAAAATTGTTATATCACTTGCAAATTAATTTTAGTAGCTCTTCAAGTAACTAACTAATCTACGCCGATTCATATAGATACCTACTATTATTTTTACGTAATTTTTAAATATGCTAGAGACTTTTTATATTTCTCTTAAATGAAACGCCTAATTCCATATTATAAGTGCTTCTCGCTCAATTAGTTTCGCCTCTGGCGTGGTTTACACATTGAGTTATCGTGCTAACTATGGCCTACCACCTTTCTCTTTCCTGAAGAAGCCCCATATGATTGTGGGCGAAACGTCCAGTTTTAGATTAACCTTCACACGGACCACATTTAGTTTTACAATCACGAAATATTAAAATTCATTCTTTGTATGACAAAATTGGAAATACATTTAAATCACTTGATGAATTACAAAACCACCACTAGAGGAATTACAATTCAGAAGTCCACATAATTTTGTACCTTTGGATGTTATATATTTGGGGGCTAACATAATGAGATTAATATCAACTAATACTCATGGATTAACCAACAAAATTAAAAAAAGATGCTTAGATTTTTACATAAAAGGCTATAAGCAAATCTATGATAAGGGTAAATTTACAAATCCAAACGCAACGACTTTAAAACTGTTCAAAATGATTGCTCCTCGAGACGAGAACGAGAGAATGCATAAAAAAATATTTCCGTTGCTCCCTTAGGTATAAAATTTCCTTCCTTGCTTAACTCAAACGAACTGGAAGAACTCGATTGTGAGTGTCAACGACCGAGAAATTTTAATTTTGGTGGTTCCTTAAAAAATTTAGTAGTAAAAATTGAATGAAATGTGTTAAATTGAAATACGGCGATGACTGGTCAATGCTCAGGATTTTGACAAAATTTATATTTAATTTATTTAGCCCTCCACATTGTAGAGCTACGGTGCAACGCATTTTTTCACAAATCAATTTGAATAAAATAAAGATTAGAAGTAGACTGTCAAACGAAACCTTAAATGGAATTATGTTCTTGAAAAGTATTTAGTAATTGTACAAATTTTGTTGTTGAAAATGAGTTATTAACGATATTTAATGTTAACATGTGCGAAAACCTAGGTACGTAGTTAAGTTCTTGGTTTGATTTCTGTGTTATGATGGGTTTTTGTACAAAATTTAATTTAACGTTAGCCATTAAAAACGAATATTACCATAACTGGGTTCACATAACATTAAATTTGCGCGAAAATTAAAAATGTTAGCAAAATTAATAATAAATAACTGCATATTGGTTGAACAAATGTATACATGAATGTTAAACTTTAAACTATTAATTTTAACATGACCGGGCAGAACACATAACCATACCCGCCGCATGGTCTTTAATAGTAGTCATAATTTAATGACTGTATACGTAACTGCACGAGCCACGGTATACCCAATCTTAATTTAGTATAAATGTAATATATAATATATAAAAATAATTATATTCAATTTATGCATAAACCTTCTTTTAATAAATGAATAACTAGGCCTGGTAACCCTGTACATTTGTTATAAATAATACCAATTTGTTAGAAGGATATTCTTTACACCTACAAAGCTAAAGAATGAAAATCCCAGGCAGTCTCAACCTACATAGTTTAACGAGGAGAGCGTAATCGGCTATTAAACGTAACAAAAATATCGTTGAACGGTCTTATTTCATGTCTATGCTTAAACTTTATTTGATATTGTTCTTATTCCCTGCTTCTTGTTTATCTGCATTTATTAAAGACATTTCTTCGTGCTGTTTCCTGCATATAAGCAATTAATCGAATATAGTTGTACATACTTATCTTATTTGTGTCTGTGGTATCTGAGTCGCTTTCTTTAACGGAGAACTGAAAAGGACTAACAATACATAGTTTTGCTTTTTTAACGGAACATCCTGGATATTTTTGTATTTTTGGTTAGCTCTTTAGCTCTATATCTATTAGTAGCTTATATCAATGAATATTTCATATATATAATTCCAGATTCATTTTTTCTTGCCATTCTGTTCTAATTAATCGCACCTTGATTCCTTTCTCTCTATAATATAAATTATTGATAGCTTCAATTTTTGGGTAATATGCGGATTTCACCCCGTTGTCAATGGGGAGCAACTAGCTAAAACGTTAATTTCTTCAACAATTGTGTTCATTATCTATAGAGAATATATGAATTGACAGCACATACATCCAATAACCTGTCAAATATCACCCATGACCATCTACGAGTGCGTCTGCTGGATGAAAATTTAGCACATTTTTTTATCCAAGCTGTTTACTCCTCTGTGGGAGAATCTTTATGTCTATATTTTGTTATTTTTTGTCTAATTTAATAATCTGTCTACATTCAAAAACTCCAACATTTCGTCTGTCGACAAAATTCCATGTTCTCAACGACTCTGTCTTATTTCTTATGCTAGCTGCTGTTAGACGTAGGTCTCTTAATGATTTTACATTGACGCGGATGACCTCTACGAGACATAGATGGTTTAGTGGACCATTTAAATCTATTTTGCCAATCAAATAACTTGCGGATTTTTCTTCATGTAACGTATTCGTAATAGCGACGGCATCATT
This sequence comes from Oryctes borbonicus, assembly GCA_902654985.2. Lineage (NCBI taxonomy): Eukaryota > Metazoa > Arthropoda > Insecta > Coleoptera > Scarabaeidae > Oryctes > Oryctes borbonicus. Next base: position 195,643 of record LR736895.1, on the reverse strand, counting down.
ATCAGTAGTTGGGCTTAGCAATGAACTGAAATAGGTAAGTGCATAAAAAGCAAATGCAAAAAGTTGTCTTATTCGCGTTGTCCGCATTCTGATAGTTATCCATTTTTTATTCAGTAGAGGTAAAACACTGCGACTTATTTCAAATATATTTTGTATTTGCAATGACAACGGGAATAACTAGTGGTTAAAATAAAATGAAAACCTGTGTATGTAGGTCATTAGATGTATTGCGTAACTATGTTTGTCATTGATCTTCTTTTTCTAGATCCTTATTGATGTTCTCCTCATTTTCTCCAACTACACGTAACACAATTTACCAAACTGTATAAATTTTTCTGTAAACAAATTTTATCGTTCGATAACTAATTCAGAGAAATTTCATTATCTAAAATACTTCTTTCCATATTTTCTTATTTCACACAATCCTGTCATTAATTGTCTATTTGAATCATTATAAAACATTCAAGAGGCTCCTTGGAAACTTTCCCTATTTTCTAATAGCTCATCTCGCATAATAGTATTCTCCCTGTATGAAAGAAGAAAGGTTGAGTGTAGGCTTTCACGACCGTAATCCATAGTAGAAATGTCTTTCGGGTGTTGTCGCGTACTTCATGTTCGACTTTACGTTTCACTGATCATGCTGTCAACTTCTTCAGAGGATTTCTAAAGACAGTCTTTAGAGCGTTTGCAAGAATCACTAAAGCGAATAGAATTTGACAAAATCCATATATTCCCGTGTATTGTAATACACTTCGCCACAAAACGATGTTTTGATTATGTTTTTAACATTTATTAGTAATATTCAGAAAAATAACATTAACAATTTACACCACTTTCTACAATACAAGCTCGACATTACCAGTAACAAGCTGAAAGTTTTATTTTAATTCCGTTGCAGCGCACAACCTTCTCCTTTTAGCGGCTTTTGCGAATAATAACAGCATAAATATTTTGAGTATTTTCACGTTTCATGCCCGTCCCATAATCAACGTATTCTTTGTCAAACAGCTGTTTTATGGCATCTTGTTGGATTTCTTTTAACCTTAATTTCAAAACAAATTGATTGCGTAAGACGTATCAATGTTTGGACTCGCGACGATATTGAATTATAAATATCACGTTCCTTAACGTTAACAATTTTTTGTTTGTTATAAAAAAATAGTGGAAAGCCTTAACATTTTTGATATTTTATTATTCAAACGCCTCAGTTTATACCATCTATGGTATTTTAAGTAATTTTGACATATTTCTTTTTTTGAACGTTACATTTACACGATAATACCAAGTACGAGAAATATTGTGCATTTTAAGATAATTAATTATATTTTTATTATTTGGGACGGTCAGATTTCTTAGTAAGGGGTACAACAATATGTTGAGAAGTTATAAGTTTAAACAAAAATATGAAATTAACAACATTCTTCTATTTTTCAAGAATCTACTTACAAAATTTAGTAAAATTTACTTAGAGCTGTATGTCACCGTGTGTGTTATAAAATCCTCTTCGTTCTCTTTATGGATGTTCTATCTCTTATTCGATTAATTATTAGTCACAATATCCGCTAGAATTACTCCGTGGATGTTCTTTGGTTCAATTATCCTCTTATTTATTTTCAAATAGTTTTTAAATTCGGTTAATGTTGTTTATTGACTTAAATACTTTCAATGTTTGTTTTTGAATTAATTTATAATTTCTGATTGTCACAAGAATATCAGTCAAAGGACTTCCTTCCACAGTTTAATGGTTAGTCCATTGCTGACGGTATGTGGTATTACAAACGGCTTTATGGATTTTTATAACTAAATTCCAAAGTAGGTGACGTTATTAAAAAGTAAATTCTTGAAATAAATTGTAACTTTGATTATTTGCTGTAAGCGGAATCCTTTTTTAAGATCAAAGAATTAATAATATAAATCATGAGAATGCCAGAATTCATATATATAATAAAAAACTCTCTGAAGGTATAAAGTCGGACTTTGATATAAATTGAAAATTTATATTAAATTATGTAAAATAATATTGGGTACAAGTGCATGCACTTCCCCACTACAATATATTAAGCAAGTTCCAGATAAATGAAGTTAACACAAGTGTAGTAAAACTTATTAACACTATAATGAACCTTATTAACATTGTGGTAAAGGTTATTAATTCACTTTTATTATCTAACTCTTATTATCTGTGTAATGTATGTATCTAGAATATGTATTCTTATTCCAAGCATTTTTCCGGAATGCGTATGTGCATTTAGTAAAAGTAATATGACCACAACTCATCATATCTATGAAATATACATTATAACTACAAGCTGAATTTGATATTAAAATTATACAGGGTGATTCAAATTAAGTGCGCACCATTGTTATCTCTGTTATTATTGTTTGCAAAAAGTAGGTTAAATTAAATTAAATTTGGTTATCTTTCGTTGTTCAGAGTTAAATAATATCTCACTATGATATTTCTTCATTTGGAGAAATGCGATATGTTGGAAGCATACATTGTGCGGCAAAAATTCAAGAAGATCTAGCAAATATTATGCTGAACACTATCTTTTACGATAGTAGCCAGATCGACGTTACTTTCAAAAACTTTACAAACAGTTTAGACTACAAAAGAACAAAGAAAAATATCATTAAAGTAAAAGTACAGTGTTAGGATATTTTGAAGCCCACCGCGAATTTTCCATTAGAGATGCTACTAACGATTGCTAGGTTTATGTTATGCATCAGTTCAGAGAATGTAAAAAAAGCGTAAGTATATCCCATTTAAGTACCGAACCTCACAAACATTACAACCAAGAGATTCAGACAGGAGGTTGGCTTTCTGTCAATGGTTCGCTAATTTTTATGATGAAAATTTGAATGGAGTACAGTATATTTTATGCAGTGATGAAACGAATTTCACCACTAGAGATATGTTTAATAAGAAAAATGATCGCTATTGATCGCAAGAGAATTTATTAATAGTGCGACCACATGCTGTTCAACTTGCAAAGTTCGATTTGCTTTTAATGTTTGGTGCGGATTAATTGGTTCGATAGTCGTTCGTCCACACATTGACAGGAGACAGATATCTGGAATTTATTGGTAATGTTCTGGAGGATTTTCTGGATAACGCCAATTATCTGGTGCACCGAAATATACACCTTCAGTAGGACGGTGCTCCTACACACAACTGCCGCGTATTACATAACTATCTGGACACCATCTTTACCGATAAGTGGATTGGTACAAATGGGCCAATTCGATGGCCAGCACGCTCTCCTGACTTTTCATCTTTAGACTTTTTTCTCTGGGGACATTTAAAAAATCAGGTATACAAAACGCAGTACAACGATGTGAACAAATTCCAAATTAAGGTTAGGGAAGTTTTCCGTGAATTGAATGGAAGGACAGTCTTAATAGCTACCCAGTTATACACTTACCTTCTTCTTTTCAATTTAATCTCCACGACATTATTTTAAGATGTAATTATGTTGAAATAAACATTAAACAGAAAGACATGTATCTGTCTTGTCAAAAATTGGTATAACAATGATAACACTTAGGATGAAATGAAAACTGCTATAACTTCTTTATTATTCGTTTTAAGACAATAGTGTATTGAAACTTTTGCATCATAACTTAAAATATTTTTCAAAATTTTTAAAAGTATACAGGGTGTCATATAAAAAAATTATAAATTTCAAAATTTCTCGGAAATACGTCATGCAATTGTTTTTTCGTATACTGCATATTAATTAGCTTTAAAAACACTATTACTTTGCCGACTTAACTTACTTTCTAGAATCAATAATAACAAAGGTAGCAATGGTGCGCACTTAATTTGAATCATCCTATATACTTAAACTGCCTGTTTTACTTAGATTCTTACAAATAGCTAAAATTTTTTCTTGAATATTTAAGATAATGAATTTGAGAAGAATGGAACTCGAAGCATATATAAAGTTTGGTGGTACCGAAAACTTCAACAATTAGTCAAAACGTGTAAATAGGCAAATAAAACTGAAAATTTCGTGGATTCCTAACGCTAGTGAGACCTACTCTCCTAGAACATTTATATCCTGACAATTATACTCGAAATTAACACTAATTTGTTAATTCTAAATGGGGCATTTCCTAGAACCGTACAAGTCAAAAATGTTAAATGAAAATTATCCAATGTTTTGACATATATTCGTTTCACGTTTTGCAAACGATAATATTTACATCATTTACCTTACTTAAAAATTTTGATCGACTTGTGTCAACAAATGTTCTGATTATAAAGTAAGTTCTAAAGAAAAATTGATATCAAAACATGCCAGAATATTTCAGGCGAGATAGTTTGTGATATAAGTTGGATAACCTCCATTCTTCTTTAGGCGATTCTGTTACTATAATGAGAATACCTTCACGTAAACTTCCTGGGAGTAAATTTTATAAATAATATTAATATTTACTATTTTAGCTTTATTGACAATTTCTAGCGTACTGATAAATTAACATTAAAAAACGATTATTTCGAATAACTTTCCTCGTAAAGTATAATGGATTAAGCATCTTACATTACGCCATCAATAGAAAGTTTTAACACCTTTATCGTTTATTACTTATGACTAGATGAATAGGCTAAATATATTTCCCAAGTATTTATTATCACTAAGTATAAAAATAAACTGTGTACACATAATCAGTAAATCAGGAATGTAATTTCCAATCAGTTTTATTTGACTGGTTTTTAACACGAAAGTCAAGTATATATACATATACCTAATTACATAAACTTTGCCATTATACAGTAATAATTAACATATTGTATTTACCTCGATGTCCTTCCTCACAATGTTATGTCATAGCTGTGTTCATGTTTACTATTGTGCTTTAAAAACTTATGAATCATTTAGATTTTGGTGGTTCATACGTAGGGTGTACGGGTGCAAAATTATAAGGTGTACTGGTAATTAAAGGAGATTCTGTAGACGAGTAAAATTGCCCGGCTAGACCGTTATTTGAAACTGCTACATCGGTTCCTATTGTCGAGTAGAAATTATTAAGTAGCGGTGACAAGGTAGACGTGCTGTAGAAGGGATTGTTAACTCCTAGTAATCCTAGTGGTGATTCCGTAGTGGAAAAAAGTTGATTATTGATAAACGGGTTACCAATTAAGTCACTCCGTGCCAGAGCAGCAGTATCTACTCCATTTGTAATAATGTTGGCACCACTGCTGGAATGTTCATTTAATGTATTGCTAACTTTTTCTTCAGCTTCTTGTTGATTCTTATATTTGATGAAGTAAACTTCTGGTTTCGCAGGTGGAGTTGGAGGTTGCGTTGGAATAACAAGCGGCAGTTGATCTTCCGGTTTCTTAACCAACACATAAACAATTGTCTTCTCTTGATTTTGAGGTTGCAATGGAATTTGCGGCTGAATAGGCGTAGCATACTGCGGTGCTTTAATGAATATAATCTTTACGTTCTTCTTAGGTCCTTCAACAGGGATAGGCGATGGCGGCAAAACTTCTGGTTCCTCCGGTGCTTCATAGAAGTACACGTGTTTTTGCACAACGGATGGTGCAACAGGGGTATATTGACTAGATTCAAGACCAGAGTATTGTTGTCCGGCAAAAAGTGATGCCCCTTGATTGAAAAGCAGTCCGCCATCTGTAATAGGTGAAGAACCGAATACGTCGTTACTTAAAAGCGGCGAAGAAGTCGTAGATATAAATGGTGAAGGGGTTGTAGATATCGAGGGCAAATTGTAGAAAGGTGCAGCACTTGTAGATACCGATGACACATCGTAGAAGGGTGCTGGAGTTGAAGACACCGTTGACTGTAATAAGGGCGATGCCGTAGTTACGGATCCATCGTAGAATGGCACATTAGTTGAGAGGAACGGCGTTTGAAACGAATTTGATGGTGGCAAGTAGGGTTCATTTAAATTTGTTACCGAAGCACTTGGAGCACCATAACTAGTAGCTAATGGTTTATCTCTCAATTGTAGACCAATGTCAGGCCGCGCGACAGCGACTGTTGCTAGAGAAACCACTAGCTGAAACAAATGTAGTGTAATACCAAAATATACAATACACCAGCACTTTATTTACTACTTACCAGTAGTGCTTTCATCTTTCATTCAAAATCTAAAATTATATTGAACGTTTATGCTACATATATATATTATTTATATAAACTTGCCCCACCATATGAGACATCCTTCTAGCAAGGACAGATTGTATATGGTCACATACATAGGTTAACATTTAGATGAGCAAATAAAAAGAGGTATTAAAAATCTTAACCTTGGGGCTAATAAACTACCTAAAATTCATCCGATTACGTAAAGAAAGGAAAAGATAATACAGCGATGATCTATTTAAAGGACAGAAGAGCAAGTTCTCGTAAAATTTATTAAAAGAATTTTCATTTCAATACATTAGTGTACGTATTCTAGGTTAATAATAATAATAACAATAAAGCATTAAGCTAATGCACTTTTATAACATAAACGAGCATATTACGTGCGACACAAACCTTAACATTTGGTGTTCATTATTAAACTCAAGAAAAAGTATTTATTGTTTATTTATCCAAACTTAATGAAAGTTATCTAAGAAAAACTTTCGTAGAAATCTCACAGCAACTATAAACATTATTGTGGCCTGGAAATGACATTTCTGGTAGTCGGTCCGCTCGCCTAATTAATTACTACTTTCGTAAAAACGTTAATATAACGGCACGTTGACATTTCATACAAAAAAGGAAAAACTAATTTGGCTAAATGTTACGACACAAGAACATTAATACAGATTTTATGGTATTAAGAAACACCTCCTCCGGATTGAATATTTGTTTCATAGATGTAAATAAAATTTTACACAGTATGCATAAGTGTGTGTTTAAAGATGTGTGTGTCTGGTACTATTAAAAAGTAAGTAACTCTACTTTTTAGAAAAATTTGCATTTACTTATAACAAACGCAAAATTATGCTGCACTGCGATGAGTTTGGAAGCTACCATTTTAAAGATCGTCAAAATATGTGTATATAGCTTATTTTTTCGAGAGTCCTTGTTTATCCTTAGCATCTCCACACATTTTCTCTTGAGACAATTTTATAAAATCGAGCAGTGCGTAGCATAAAATTATATCAAATATACAGGATGCCAAACCTCTCTGTTATCCATCTCAACTTCCTTCGGCATTCTCTAAAGATATCTCGCTTAGTTTTTGGGATAATTGAAATAATTTCGGATTTTCGCAAAATGGAAATATTTATTTAATGCGCTCTATATATTAGAGCGGTGATTCAAATTTTGTTCGATCAAAGTATTTTCAACAAGAGTTTTCAACAGTATTGCTGCCAAGTTTCATTCACGTTACTTTCGTTTTTTAAATAAAAGATTTCCCCGAAATCTGGTAAAGGAGATTTTTCGGAAACATCTCCCTGTACGTAATTCCTCTATCTTTAGTGAATTAAATATAACATTTTTCGATTCAAAGCATAGAGTGCTGCGACAAGGCACTACAATTTTTTCTTTCTCTAAAACGCCTCATTAAAACTATTGCATAAAAGTCATTTTCTTGGCACAATTCCAACATCTACTTGAAATGATTACCATTGCCCAGGATTCATCGTCAAACTAGTTAACAAGTACGTGTAAATAATAAATAAGCAGCAATAAAAGTGAATAGATTTATTTAAAGCACAACACACGAACCATTTTGTGTTAAGGTAGGAATTCCATTAGTGTACGTGTTAGGCCTATTGTATATTGCCTATTGACCCCTCATCAAAAGTTACTTCAGGGAGGGTAGTGCTCTTCGCTCCATTATTATTGTGAAGAAAAGATGTCCGTAGGTTTTTTACGAAAAGTTGAATAACGTTTGCGATGAATTTTCCCGATGATTCAGCATTAAATTAAAAAAAAAAACACCAACCTACCGTTCTTAAGAAAATTACGTAGAGCACAGATTGAACTGTGTTCTATTTACTTGAGATAATGAAAGCGAGAAAATGGATTTCAGAGCTTGGTGTTACCGAAAACTCTTAACTACTAATATCTAAAAAAAAAGTATAAATAGACAAAGAAATCTGAAAATTTCGTGGATCCTTAACGTCAGTGGGACCAATTCACCTAAAGCATTTATATCCACACATACAATCATACACGAAATTAACACTAATTTGTTAATTTTAAATTGAACTCACGTATGAGGGATGTTTCCAAAGTTCTGGAAATTTAGTTATAATTTTTTTATTTTGTCAGTTTTCATCAATATTACAATGTAGTTTTTCTACATAATCTTTATTTAACTAAATACGTTTGTCTCAATGATAAACTAATTTTTTAAGTCGTCCTCAAAGAACTTTTTCGGCGTCTCCGCAGTCCACCTATTTATGACACGTTTTACGTCAGTTAAACACTCAATTCGAACACCCCGTAAAGGTTTTTTCAAAACTGGGAACAGATGAAAATTAAGCAATTCCCACCGTAAATCGTTCAAAACATCTTTCGTCTTTCTTGCGGTATGGGGTCTTGCATTATCCTGTTGCAATAACGGACACTTATCCAACAGGATAACTGCAACTTTCCAGGCCGTTGTCTGACAAGTGCCTGCCACAGCGGTCCGGATAATAAATTCGAATAATATTGTGCTTTACTTATTGTACCTTTCAGCAGATATTCCATAAAAATAATCCATTCACAATCTCACAATACAGTAAGCATTACCTTTCCAACAGACGGAACTGCACGCGGCTTATGTGGAGGCTCTTCTTCCAGTTTATACAATTCTTTGGATTGACTTTTGGTGTCAGGATTGAAATAAGGAATCCACGTTTCGTCAGTGGTTATTAACCGCTATCAAAATTCATCACCGTAACGGACTAACCGCTCTTGACATTGACGACAAGTGTCAGATCTATTAAGTTTCTGTTTCAGTCCCAACAGTCTTGGGACCCAGCGGGCTGAAACCTTACCTACGCCCAAACAATCATATAAGATGTCATGAAGTTGTCGTGTACCTATTACTAGGCGTGCACTAATTTGATGAATAGTCATTCTGGTGGCTATGGCGACTATTCTACAACTCCCTATCTTCCTTTGAAACCGAACGTGTTCCGGGTTTGGACCGTGTCATGATAGGTAATCAAAAACACGACGTTTCGCCCAGAATCATATGCTTTTTCAGGAAAAGGAAAGGTGGTAAGGCACAGTTAACACAGTAACAACGTGTAAACCATGCCAAAGGGGAAACTAACTGAGCGGAAGGCAATTGATAACGGTAGGGCTTCTTCAGGAGACGAAAAATTGGTAGGCCATAGTTACGGTAATTCAACGTGCAAACCACGCCAGAGGCGAAACTAACTAAGCGGGAAGCAATTAATCACGGTAACTTAGCTTTGGAACCATTCGAAAGGCGAAAATCAACTGCGGGAGGTACAAACGTTGATGGTCTGAACCTAGGTCCGTCTTCCTCTAGTCCCATTTCTTGCGAAATCTTGCTGGAATCTTCGTGTCTGGATATGTGGGCGTCAGAGTCTTCATTCTGGACTACTTTCTCTGCTCCTCAAAACCCAGATGGTCGTTGGGCGTTCTTCGGACGATGGCGTTCTGCAATGGCGGGGTTCTCGCGCGTAAGCGTCTTCTCAAACAAGGTTGTGCTGAGCCGTGCAAAGAATTCCTGCGGCTCCTTAGTCTCGCTTAGATATGTCAATGTGTCCAGCGAAGTGCATAGCGATACGTAAAGTACTAGTCGCAAGCAGCGACTTTGTACTGTAACAAGGTTGGGAGTTAACGCTGGTGGGTGACGCCGTAATCCAAATAAGACTGTCGATAGGTAGGAATCGGGTGTATATGTGACTTGTACAACACAACGGACCTTTGGGAGTTGAGCCGGGAGTTGAAAAGGATGAGATACAGCTGTCTGATTGCATCGAGTGCCCGAGCTCCTCAGAGGTGCTCTGCGAAATTCAGCCTTTGGTCAAGGATCATTCCAAGATACTCAATCTTGCTATTCCATTCGATCTCCGTCGCTGTTACATTGACCTTGGGAAACGGACCGTACTGTGTGCAGGCAAATGTAATTGCTTCCGTCTTCCCGGGATTGATCGTGAGTCCCTGGGCGTCGAAGAAGTTAGGGATGTTGGTCAAATGCGACTACGCAAATTTGACCGCCAACTCGGCGTTCTTCGCTGTTGATAGAATTGCAGTGTCATCTGCGCAGAGGGCGTTTAGCACTCTTTGATCATTTGGTTTTGAAATGTCCATAACGTAAATCGTGAACAGGGCCTAGCGCCGATCCTTGTGGGACTCCTCTCTGAGTATTCCGTCCCATTTCGGATCTTGTCGAATGCCTTCTCCAGGTCCGGGGAGACCATGACGGTCATCTGTTTCCTGTTAAAGGTAGTAATGGCCTGATCCGTAATGCGGTGCAATTGGAAAGTTGTGGAGCGATCTGGAGCCAAACTGGTTGCAATTTATGAGTTGTTTATCTGCAAAAGGTTCGTTGATTCTGCCCAAAGGCAGAGATTCTGGAACCTTACCGATGGTCCCGAATAAGGATATCGACCAATAACTATCTAGAGTGGAGTTTCAAAGTTGCGATTCCTGGCAAATTTTCGCCAGGTTGGGTAGTATGTCGGTCGGAGTGCTGCGTTGAAAATCTGCGTCAGGTTAACCAGCAACTTAAGGGGTAAATTCTTGTGCTCCTGCCGGTATACTGTCTTCTCCGGGGGCCTTTCTGCCCGGCAACTACTTAATTACTTGCAGGACCTCTATGGGTCTAGGAGAACCAGCCTCCATATCGTCAAAATCTTCCAAAGTAGTTCGGAATCTTCTCTCCTGCTCTGGATCGTTGCGCACCGTAGGCGTGAAGTGATTCAGAAACGGGTTAAGTTGCGACTTCTGTAATGCCTCTTGAATCTGCCACGTGGTGTTGCAGACTTCCTCCTCTAGGTCATTCACGATCTCAATACTGGGATTTGATCACTTAATAGTGATTTGAGCATAGTTCATGTACCGTATGACACTTCAAAGGAAATGTCCGGTTCTTGAAGATCGTGATGTCCAGCGCATCCGTATCGTAAAGGCCCTGAGTGGAGTATTGAGTGGGTTCTCTCAGCAAAGCAACTTCGAATTCGTCCCTTCGGTTGAGCCATGTTCTAAGGAGTTTACCGTTAGTGTTATCAACTCTGGAGTACTATGAACGGATTTACTGTTCGGATCTCCCGAGATGTGAACGTGGTCAGTAAGGTCCACGATCCTTTCTAGTCCAGTTCTAAGACGTTCACAGTTCGCGAGAATATGTTGTAGCAAGCTACGAGCATTCGCATCAACTCTTTTTATAGCAATTGCGCTCGTTCCTTGCTATTAGAAGGGAGGCAGATTTGCAAATGCATGATGCACCTTTTCACCAGAACAGCAGCAAGTCCTCCTTGGGTTGGCCTGTCAATTTTATAGACGTTGTAGTTCGAGATCACGAACTCCTAGTTGGTCTTTAGCCAAGTTTTGGAGATCAAGGCGATAAATCAATGATCAACAAAGAAGTGAGCGAACTTGAGTTTCTTGTTCAGTACTCTTTGGGTGTTCCTGATAGCGATTTGGAGACTTCTTGGCGTGCAGTTCACGGACTCCGCCAGATCCGTAGAAAATTAGAATTTCTTCAAGCGATTCGCAATCTTTTGGGGCTTCTTGAGGGCAATCACAGCTTTTTCTGCAGCTTTCTTGAGGAATCTGATGCAGTGCAGCGAATCCCTGGGAGAAGGCCATTGGTTCCTCGTCGGCTTCCCTACTCCTGGTAGCCACTTCTTCGGAATCTTCTTCGTCGATGTTTTCCTTTTATTTGGTGTCGTGATAGGAGCGACCTTTGCGGTAGCAACCTTGGTCTACCTCCTCAGCTAACAGCCGAAGCGTAAGTGGCCGCATATACCTCTGACCCATTCTTTTTCCGCGCTCAATTGCGCACGTTCTGGGAGCTCGCCCTGCATGTTAAGAGGTGGCAATTTAGGGAACGCTTTATATGCTTCGCTAACGGCGGCTTGGGTACCTGTTGCGTCTAGGCCGTGCAGCCTCTGTATGTGACTGGATGCGCAGCACCGTAGTTAGCACATTAGCGTGCGCCATTCTGATCCAGATGCGGGCGGCACAAGGGGAGCAGCACGCATTTATATCGACGGAGAGCGGGGCCTGTTGCTAATTGGCTGGGTGTCACAGCGGTCACTGTGAACTGAAGATCAGTTGTTACAGATGACGGGCCTCCATCTATATCTTTATTGATATCTCTAATGTGTGTGATTTAATATAGATCGGCAGAACAGGACGCTATGTCAAAACTCTTTTGACAGAGCACAAACGTAACGCTAGAGTACGCCCCCTCAAATTCGGCTATCGTTGAGCATATTCTAGACATTGGTCACCAGATATTATTAACTGCTATTTCATTACTTTGTAATTCTTCCCATTATTACAATCGGAAAATTAGAGAGTCCATAGGGATTCTTTTAAACATCGTAAGAATATCAATAGAGATACAGTTTACCCCCTCTTTCGTGCTCTATATTTAGGAAGAGAAAAGAATACATACTTTTTATTGGGTTCTCTTACGATCGCCATATTCAATCATCTTATCTTACCGCAAAGCAATTTCGGAATGGTTTTTTGACACAACAAATAAATGACGTACAAATAAACAAAGTATATACTTTTACCAAAACAAAAAGATTTTATTTTTTTGTTGTTCTTTTTGAAGTAACAACTAGAAGTTTTCATAAAAGTTATAACGAGAAAAAATAGCTTGACCAAGCGGCTAAACAAGCATTACACCATTCTATTAAAAATAATCGACATGAAATTATCAAAACTGCATATCGTGTATATATAAACACATTATACTGAATAGGGTCGGTTTCTAAATATGAAAAATATTTTCTAGAGTGAAAAATTGAAAATCCTTTATATTAGACTCACGACCACTTTAGGGAAGAATTTTTCATAAGTTTTGAGATGCTGCAACATATGGTGGTAGTAAACAAACACATTGATTTTCTGGTAGATTCATTATATGCGCCGGATTTGTTATTTTACTTTGACTCCTACTTACTTCCGTTATTATTGTAAGTACAACAAAAGTTTCAAACAAAATTATTTTTTCTATCAATTATAAGTGTAATGGCTACCAAAAATGCATATGGAGGGTCTGGCCAACAAAATATAAATTTGCGTAAAACATCAGCAGCAAATAGACGCAAAAATAATTATATTTCACCAAAAATTTGTTCACCATTTATTTTAAATTTAAAAGAACTACTAAAGTGACTTGCATTGTTAATTATGCATAACTGGTCTTTTGCTTCCTCCGAATTATCAATTTCATTCTGGATTTTCTCTCTATAGTATTAGTGTTTCCATTGGAATCGAAATTCATTTCTTCTTTTGAGAAGCCCCATAAGAAATAATGTATTGGTGGTAAATCGAGGCTGTTGGGTAGCCATTGAATAGTTCGGAGATTACTAATATAAAGGGAAAATTGATCGTTTAAATGCTCTATTATTTTCTATTAAAAACGCTAAAAGTAGAAAATATTGACTCATCTGCATGCATACAATTTCATTCAGAAATTAGAATCATTATTTAAACGTTCAATCGTTCGTTGGCAATTTTTTCTTTCTTCTGAATTTCTGTGAGCTGTTGTAGGATAATATTTTATAAAGTTTGTAGACATACTTTTCTCCGACTGGAATTTAAGAGATGCTTTTCCCAATTTTCTATATGAATAGTCTTGGGTAACGAAACGATTGCAGTGCAACTTAAATCCCAACTATTACCGTTTCTTAGGAAATATTTTTCCACTGCTCACTACTATATAATGTATACAATATAGTAGGTATTTCACGAAACTCGTTAGTTATTATAAATGGAACTCTGAAATTTTGGAACAGGTAGTTATAGGCATCAGACCTATTAATTTAAAATATTTTTGCCTACGAAATACTTCCGGTTAGATCGAAAGTGATTACCAACCTTCAGAATTTTATATATTTTATCGCCTTAATCGATTGTACACATCGCCTGTAAATAATTTGTATTAAGGCGCATTAATCATTCAAAAAAATGTCTGTATATATAGGATGATCGATAAATAGCGAACCATTCACATACTTTGTTATTTTACATAAAACAGCCTGTAGTTTATAAAGTTTTTAGTTTCTAAAAATTAAAATCTACTACACGTTTCACATAACTATGTGTTTATGCCAGTTCAAATTCTATACAGCATGTCCGACATGTGCATATTAGATATTCTATAGATTTGCTTCCTGAACAATTTAGAGAAATTCTAATAAGAAATATTCGAAGACAAATGGTGCACAAAATTAAATTATACTCAAGGATACAGTTCAGTTTCCGTAGCGCACGATACAAGTTTGATTTTCTTTAATCAAACATCTTGTGTGTACGATTTTAGGTGCACCCCTTCAATTCATATCGCCCTTCATCGATATTCTCCATACCTTTTTATCTTTTTTGAGATAAGTAGCATAATTTGAATTTTTTGCAAAATGCCGTTATTTCTTTAGCAGCCGATATCTTAAGTGCCTTAAACGCTGGTGCAATGATTCAAATTTTATTCGATTGAGCATTTCTTGGAATTTCAGATAATACACGGAAAAGTTTATCAACTAGAGTGTACAATTGCTATTTCACATGCTATTTCAATTTTTTTAGTGAAACATCCCTTTATTTTTCCGTGACCTGATACAGAAACAATTATAGATTTCTTATAAACATTTCACTAAAATGTATCGTGAAGGCATGTAGATTAGTTTTTTGCTAAAATGCATAGAATGCTGCGACACAAATGCTATAATCTTTTGTTTTTCTAAACAAATTCATTAAAAATAAACTGTGAAATTTACTTTACGCTTCAATTTTAACATATATTGGAAGCAAACACCATATTCCTTCATGCAAACTGTAATACAATTCCTTGTATTTTATTGAACATTTGCTAACATCTCCGAAATATTATTTTGTGTAATATCCACGTCATGCATTACCTTAAGAAATTAATTCAGGAACTTTTCTATTTAGTTAAACTGCGAAATTTGTCGATATATTTTTTACTGCTGAAAAAACTTAGTATGTAATGCTTTAAATAAATCTACTACTTATATGTTAAACTCTAATCAACATTCATTTGAATAGTTACAAGAAACAGAAATAAATTACTACAAATTGTATGTAAAATTAATTAATGAAAAACTATTCATGGGTTTTGGTTTGCTCGTTTAAATTCTTTTAAGGAATTGATTATGTATCTTTTCTATCTAAATAAATAATTATTTATTAAAATATTTTAATGCCAAAAAAGAGTAAAAAATAGAGTTTAGCGGCAATTTTTTAATATAAAACACATGCAAGGCTGACTAACCTTCAGAAATTGTAAAATTGCGCATATTGTACAAATAATAGGAACCAAAAACTTTCTGATAACATAATAGACCTCTTAAAATATCTTTGAAAAGTATTTCCGTATATACAGGGTGATCGATAGGTAGCGAACCAGACATTTTGTTACATTACTTATAATTTTGTCCTTAATCGCCTACATTTAAATATATTTATTTCCTTCAAGAAATCCGAAATGCAAATACATTCTAGCATAAATTTTTACAATGTTATACAGGATGTCCAGTAGTGAACACCAAACTTCACTGAATTCAAGTATCAAAAATGTCATTTGCTTAATGGAACCATATATTTTTTCTATGTCCCCCGTATGGGGAATTTATGTCTCTAACGTTTTTGTATAAAGGGGTGTTTAGAATTTTTTACAGTTAAATGCATTTGCACATTGCATCCAAGTGGTTTCTGGTGTTGGTTACATTCGGCTACCGAGGCACCGTAAACAAAACACAGTGACATTGTGGTTCTTAACTGTTGATACAAAATTTTGCATTCTAGTGGAATACCCAGATAAAGCCAAGTATATAATTTAATAATTTTAAATAAAAAAATTGAAATAAAATTTGCGGTAAAATAGCTTCTGATATTCTTACTTTAGCAGCAGTCATTGAAATCCTTATTCCTCGATCTACTGAGACCAGTCCGTCAACTTTCTTGATGTTTTCGTTGGGTCTTGCTTTAACAGACCTTGCGCATCTTGAATAATCTTGAATTGATTCCTTCTCCCATCGAAATTGTTTACATCAAAACTTGATCGCAAAATATCTTTCCCGTGGACATGAATTATCCTGTCATAAATATTTTTAGGTTTATTTTCCTCCTTCGTTAAAAAAACGATAACAATTGGCTAGACCATAGTTAGCCAAATTTCATAAACTTTTTGTTGATTAAAACTTTACAGCCTTTTGACAGCAAAATGTTGCCAAGATCATGATTAGGTCGATAATATAAAGATCTGCCCTCATACTCTGCCAATATTTCCATCAATAATTTGTAATATTGACGGTGTGAAGGTAGTATTAAGTAATAGATGTGTATAAAAATAATTGAATTAAGTTGATTTTATTATTGTTCCAACAAATAAATTGCAAAGCGTTCATTATTAATACCTTTCTTTAACCGTCCTGACATTCCTACAAATGTTAATTACTTTAACGATTGCCTTTGACGATATCGTTATTTATGTGATACAGATAACAATATTGTGAAATCATTAAAGTAACTGCAACTCTAATAATGTTATGTTGAATTATTTCAAACATAGCGAAAATTGTACAATGCCCAATAAAGTTGAATCAATTTTAGTATTCGGTAAATCTAGCCACAAATATGGCTTTGTGTGTCATGGATGCACAACAAATTATCCAATAGCTAATAAGCTTACTAACCAGACTGTTATTTATTTGGTTCAAATATATCTTGCTTTAGAAAGGTAGCGAATATTAAAATTGTCTCAAGTTCATCTTAGACTGTTCATGCAATTCCCATCGTGCAAAATAAGCAGATTGTCTATCAAAAACCCAAATTTAAACCCACCTGCCGGCATTAATTCCAGTAGTTCCAGTACTTCGATGATATAACGAAATAATAATTACCAACGTAGATAATAATAATAGTCTTTACTGTCCAACAGTGAATACCATTTAAAGGACAAAATGAAACAATACAAAAAAAGAAACAATGTAGTGCAAGATGCTAATAATACAATGTAAAATAAACATAGTTAGTTGTTTAAAAAGCCATTACAGTGGTCATTAAAATTTTTCGACATGTGATGTACAGGCGATCTAAGTAAAATGTTTGTTCTGGCTCTTGGAACATTTAGGAAGAACATGAGTGTTACATGCAGGTATATTAAAGGTAAATTGCGAAAGTAAGCACAGTGCATCAATTTTATTATTTAGTAAATTTAGCAAAAACACAGCAATGTATCTATTACGTCTATCAGAAAGTGACAGAAAATTGTGTTGCGACAGGAGTGTTACATAGTCAGAACCACGTTCGGGATAACTGCCAGATACTTTAAATGTTAAATATTTTAAAAATCGTTTTTGTATCTTCTCAATCGTAAGTTGCTGGTGCGTATAATGTGGATATCAAACCAGAGACGTATACTCCAGTTTGCTTTGGACTAAAGAGAAGTACAAAGTTTTAATTGCGAGGAGATTATTAAAGCTGTGACATGATCTTATGGCAAACCCAAGCTATCTGGAGGCTGACAAGCATATCTCGGAAATATGGTCAGAAAAATTCAGACGAGCAAAAGCACACTCAAGTCATTCACCTTGTCCTTTTTAGAGATTAGTTGCGATTTAAGTATGTATTGGAACATTATGGGGTTCAAAGATCTAGTGTATGAAACAACCGAGCAACGTGTTAACGTTTAGAGATATTCTATTTAGAATATACCACTCATCAATGATATTAAGGTTGGTTTGTAGGTTGATACAATCAACATTATCAGTAATTACGCTATAAATTTTTAGGTCATCTGCCTACGCCAAAAGTTCGCAGTGCAGTCTGTTAAGAGCATTTATAAATATATTGAAAAGCAATGGCCCGAGATTAGAACCTTGTGGCACACCAGAAGGTATATTGAATGTACCTGATGTAAAGCCGTTATGAAATACGTAACCCACTCTATTCGTAAGATAGGAAGACATGATTCTAAGAAGCGCTGGGCAGAATCCAATGGCATTTAACTTGGTTATAAGAAGATTATGATCTATACTATCAAAGGCTTTGGTAAAATCAGTATAAATGACATCAACTTGTTTACGTTTGTCCAAAGAAGCAGAAATATATTGAGTAACATTGAGAAGATTCGTTGTAGTTGATCGACCCGATACAAATCCATGCTGGTGAACTGACAAGTATGGTCTTACATTAACATAGATTCTATTATATAATACTTGTTCAAATACTTTTGCAAAATTTGATAATATAAAGGGACTACTTTGATGATCTTCCAGATATTGGGAAACGTTGACGACCTAACACATAAGCTAAATAGCACTGTAAGGACACGAGCAAGCACTGAAGCACAGTTCCTCACGACAACGCCCGGTATAGCAATCATCTCCAGACATTAAGTCTGCTTTGATTCTCATTGCACTGCACATCACACATCACTCTCCGTAACTGAAGATATATTAACGGACGAATAAAAAGAAGGTGCAACTGAAATAGTGGTTGTTGTACTGTGGAACACTCCAGAGAAGTGTCGGGCAAATGCTTCAACTATATGCAAAGGCTGCAGCAACTCCTCCTGATATGCATGTGCAATACATGTGACCAGGAATTCTAGATGCCAATCTCCTATTATTCACAAATGCCCAAAATGTCTTATGATTGCTAACAACTTCTGATTGGATGCGTTCCTGATAAATAATGTGTGCACTTTCAATCTTAGTCTTAAGAACCCCACGCAATCTTCTAAATTCATTGTGCTAGTACTCAGATTTAGTTGATTTCCATTTCTTAAAATATAATTCTTTTATGCCAAGTAATTGCTTAATGTTGTTATTAAACCACGCAGGATATTCACGACCCCCCGACCTGACCTTAGGCACACACCAGTCAAAGACTTTATAAAGAGTGTTATAAAACGCTTGCACCGCCAGAGCAACGTCGTTATAACTGGATAAGAAATTCCACTCAATAGCAGCTATCTCTAAATACAATTCCGCCATATTCACACGACGAAAGTTATAGCGTACGTTATTGTTGAATGGAAAGTTGATAGGTCTTTGCATAGTATCGTAATGCAAAATTATTTCCAGAGCAGGATGATGTAAATCTTCTGAAACAAATAGTACTACGTCACGCACAATTTCCAGCAATACAGGTATGTTTGTAAAGACAAGATCAAGCAGTCTGCCATTGGAATTTAGTACTGAATTTACTTATCGCAAGTCTAATGCTTCCATAAAATAAGCAATCGCAGCAGCTTTCCCATCGCCAGAGACATTCGTACTAAAGAAATCACCAACTATAACACATAGCTTGGTCAAGAGCATAATTCCTAGGGCATCAAGAAATGTTTTATAGTAACCGAGACCAATATCTGGTGGCATGTAAACGTTAGCGATATACACTGCGAGATGAGAAATCTGACACCTACACAATACTAAGTCAATCAACGGGGCCAAATCACCAAGGGCGGGAACATCAACTAAAGTTACATCGATGTTATCAATAAAGGCTACGAGAGCACCGCCACCAGCAGATCGGCCAACCAAACCAAATCTTCTCTCACTCCTATACACTATAAATGTAGAGCCAAAGAGTTCACCACTGCTAGCATCTTCACTAAGCCAAGTTTCTGTAAACAGCACTATATCCGCGTCGGTATTACACTGCGTAGAATAAATGTTATCAACCTTAGAGCGTAAACCACGTACGTTTTGACAGCGGATACGCAAAACATCACTACTGTTGGACGCACTCAGTTTAAAGAATTCTTCAGCTGTATGATTCTCGGGACATCACCTACATATTTAATAATATTATTTCTCTCGCCAGCTATGAAACGTCTATGAAATTCCTGTCTCACTTTACGATAGATACTCATCTAATAGGGCGTCTTATCCTTAGATACACCCACCATTTTAAATTAATTAAAAGACTTCAATTTTTTATAATTTCGCAAGGCTTTATTGACTTAAGAATTATCAGCAAGTAATAATTTAATCAGTTTTTTTCTGTCTGACTTGGAGGGATCGAATTTACCAAATCTTATAGGTTTAGGTTCATCCAATGGTATATCCAGAACACTTAATATATTCTGAATAGATCCCTATCCGTCTCCACCTGGCTATCCCTATTGCCGTCAGCTTCTTCAGGGATACTAAAAAGAATATGATCCATGATTTCCCGAACTACCGTCTCCATCTCAAACTCATTCGCACACTGCTTGGGCAACACCTTACTCTTCAATACATCAATCTAAGTTTTAACTGAGGACCAAGGATTTGACCGAGTGAAGATAGAAATAAAATGAAATTGACGGAATACAACGAAGTTCCAAAAATCGTATTAAGAAATAAGCTACTATTTTTGAGAGTTGGCTATGCAGGCATGTGTTCCTTTTCACAAATATTAAATAACATCAACTAGCGGTTCATTTCTAAAACCAGGAATAAGTTGGTGTTGTCATTGGTAACAGTCAACAAAACAACAAAATTAGTTGCTATTAAAATTTATTTTCCATATAAAATAGTTCACAACGGAAAACTTAAACGTAATCATAAAACTTTTGCAGACAATCCCTATAAAACTGATGTCATAACTCCTACAAAAAAATGAATACAGAAAAATTGAATATTCTTCTAGTAAGGTTGGAAGCAAACCGGAATTACAGTCAATCAAAAAAAAAACGCAATTGGCAATACTCCTTGCACATTACAGTTTTAAATTGTAGTTTCAAAGCCAAACATAAGGTCCAATCAAATTTTCTGCCACTGTGTGTGCTTGCCCAGACCTTGCGCCTCTTCGCATTACAGATTGTTGCTTGTTGCACCTGGACGGAACTCCGACTTCGGTCGCAACGCCACTAGCAATGAATTCGACATGAAATTGATTTGCTGACCCATTTTTATTATTGTATTAATAGTGCCGTAGATGTTCAGTTTGAACTCCGTTTTACGGGTTACTTTTTTGTTTCTAAAGATATAAGGTTTAAATTATAAAACAATTAAATTTTTTACCGTAGATTCACAATTTCTTATCAGAAAAACTGTACCAGGTCACTGGAAATGACTCCAACTTCAGGAATACTTTTACATTTTCTGTAATCTACCAGTTATTCTGCATCTGAATACATCGTTTTACAAAACAAAATATACTTCTTTTTTAAAAAAGCTGGTTAAAAGTCTCAGTCTAATGGACCATGACAATAACGTTTTATACGGTGTGCACCATGACTGTCAAACATAGTTAAAGATTTTAGTACATTCATTTCCACATTAAAACAGCATGAGTCGAATAACCCATAACAGAGAATATTATAGAAATGTACATAAGGGGCAATAAAAATGTAGAGGAAGCTCAAGCAAAGTTTTCCGGAGAGGAAAATTCCGAAAAGAACTTATTTTCAATTGTTGCAGCAAAAGTTGAGAGCCAAAGAAAATGAATTTAAAAAAGGGAGAAATTGTCAAGATAACGAAGAAACCGAAATTAATGTATTGGGTTACTTCGAAGTCCATTAAAAGGCATTAATCAGAGCAGCTGCGGTCGAGTTAGGTTTAAGTATTAGGACAGTATATTAACAATACCTTAAGAAAAAGAAATGTAAGTCTTATAATATTAAACCAGTATAACATTTACGTCCAGGCGATCTCCAAAGGCTTTTAGTCTATTGTAACTGAAAATCCGTTAATTAGATATTCGTTTTTAAAATAGATTCAGTTTTAGTGTTTGGTGCGGAATCTTAAAAAATAAGGTATTATTCATATCTTTAAGAGTATATTTAATGCTGAACTTTACCAAGAGCTCTTAAGACTGAAACTCGATGAGATTTTAGATAATATGCACTTCAGAAGCGGGGGGACTTCATATTTCAGTAGGATAGCGTTCCAGCTCATAATGCGCTGCTGCTTTTTTGCAGTTTTAGCAGTTTCCCAATAAATGGCTAGCAACTCGTGGACCATTTGTTTGGCCTGCAAGATAGCCAGACTTGCCCCCTGTGGGTTTTTCCTTGTGGAGTGTGTTAAAAATCAGATATATGAATCTCTCCATGAGAATGATGAAGACTTAAAAAGTAATGTGCAAAATTTACTGTTAAATATTAATGGTCGAAACAACATTTGAAAAAGAGCTAATCTGTGCTTAGTTTATAATGGTGATAATGTTGAACAATAGAATTTTATTACCTATCCATTGTATTTACTAAAATCATGCACTCAGATGCAAAATGACTTGTAGATTCCAAAAATGTAAAAACATGGTGTTTCAAAAACAAAAGTTGGAGTCATTTCCAGTGGATCAGTACACTCAACTGTTTTTCTCTTACAAGATTCTGAATCTACGTCGAAAACTTTTACTTGTTTTGTAATTTAAAATTTTAAATCCACATATATATAGTTGCAGTCCCCGACGGAAGATCCTGTAGGAATAGCTAATATTTAAAATATCGATCTATTTTATAATTTAGTGTGTGGAATATACCGTTAACTAAATGAGTTTTGCAACACAAAAAGCTATTATATAATTATTTAAAACCTGCTTCATTATAATTATCAACCTATGAATGTTTCCTTATTTATTTAATGCAATTATTTTTTATGATATACTAACATTCGGTACACCATTCGTACAAACAAAACTAGCGATATCCTGTTCTCCTTATAAGAAACGTATATACTATATTATGCATATTCTACGAATATTATTCTACATAAATTGTGTCGATTTTTGCATAAATTAAACTTTTTAAAATATTATTTCCTAACGAGGTTGCATCGGTTGCCTTGATTTTTTTGCACATTTACGATACACATATACATATTTATAACGATGAAACCATCAAACTAAATGAATCTTGGATTTCACCGCATGCTAAATTTATATTTACATATGCTTTAACTTTTAACCTCGTATGTGGGATTTTTCAGTTCAATAGTTACAACCGCAAATTTACGAAATTTAAAGGTTAAGAATCGCATTGGTATCTTTCAGCATATACTGATTTCCTACAGAGCTTTCATGTTTGTTTTCTTATGTTGGTTTAAATAAGCTTTATTTATAGATATAGATAAAGATTAATGTTAAAAGATACCTGAATTTTAAAATTTCGTTGGTCTTTTCATATTGTTTTATCAGGTATTTTCTGAATAAAACACAGCCGGAACTACTGCAGCCACCGTATAATATTAAGTACATATAATCACGCTCGTTAATCTCATGATGCATTCATCTGTAAGAATAAGGAGAAATAGGTGAACTGCTCAGTGCGGATGTGATATATTGTTCTTCAGATTAGTAACAAATAAATTTGTTTGAAATTTTAACTTTGCTTTTTAAAAAATGTCAGAGTATCAGAAACAAACTATAAAATAAATGTCAATAATGCCATGTCATGGCGCTTTTTGCTTCGACATGCATAGTATCGAAATAAAAATCAAGGGAAAATCATTTGTTTATTTACCTAATGTTGCAAAGTTAGTTTATTCATTTCATTGTAATTCCTTTATCACAGAAATAAAACAAATGTGCAAACAATATACATGACAAACAAAAATCTGACATTTGGTCTGTTTCCTTTAGGACTCATTTACCTCTGAAGAAGATTTATCCAGCAAAGGTATTATATATATTATATGGTAATTATTTTCCATCCTATCAAATTATTCGCCATATAAAACTGCTAGTAATTAATAATTTAAGAAAAATACGGTGTAACGGTGAAGTCATATAGTGACATATAAAACATTTTTTTTGTAATTGAGGTTTTCCCTCGAAGAGTTTATATTCCATTGGCAATTATAATTGTTCGCCACTTTCCGTACTGTTCACGGACGTCACTGTGAGGGAGGTCATTCGGGTGTGTGATTCGCATATATTACGCAAGCGATCTTATTGCAGTAGTAAAGCATCCAGTATGTGTTTCGCGCCCATACGTTTAGACGTTTGAAAAATTTGGCTCAGCTAAATTTGTAATATTTTCGTGGGAAAAAATTAAGAAGATTTCGAAATTTTTCAAAAAACTTAAATAGAAATTTTCTTTTTAAAGGTTGAAACTTTTCAAATGCCTAAACGTATGGGTGCCAAACACATACTGTATGCGTTAACACTGCAATAAGATCGCTTACACATATATTACGAATCACACACCCGAACGACCACTCAAGTTACCGACGACTGTGGAGCACATGGAAAGTGACGAACTTTAGTTAAAATATAAACCCTTCCACAAGGTAAGATTGCAATTATTCATCGCTAAATCCATAAACAGACACCATATGTTGATTTATCCACATTAATTCTTGTGCTGATGATTCGTAAAATGCTGTACGATATACAGAGTAGGGCAATAGTGCGAGATTATTTGATAGCACCTAGTGGTAATAGGAAAAAATGTTCTGTACAAAAATCATAGATGTACATTAGTAGCAGAAGCCAAAGACATATCCAGGTTATATTATTTTAAACGGAACACCCTACAGAATATTACCAAACCTTACAACGTGGACCATCTGCAACTAAAGAATATTGCTAGAATCTTCGGTGATGAGTTACTGAAAAATAATGAACTGGCAGCAGATCACATTATTCATTTTAAAAATGCCTATAACAAGCGTCTATGTAGAAATAACCTTTTCACTGTGAAAATACATGTTTTCAAAAAAGCGCCACAATTTCTCAATAGAAAACTGAAAAGTATTTAGTTATAGAATCGTTCTACAGTACATGTAAAAATATTATAAGTAAACTTACAATAAACGCAAAACATTTTATGGTATTGAATTTTTTCCAGTTTCCTGTTATTTTATCTGCTGTTTTTTAGAAAATCTGCATATTTATGCACATATTTTGAGATACATTTGCATATATTCCGGCCTGTACTTATAGTCATTTTGTTCCACCTTCATGAACCTAGTCCTTATGTATGAATTTAATGGTATTCTCTGCTGAGGATAGCTGACAAAACGCTCTTTGAATCCGACATAACACAGGGTCTAGAACCTCCATTATCCTGTATATATACCCCTAGGCAAAAGAAATAGAATAAGGATGCAATAGTATACAAAAATTTCAAACTTTTCATACTTAAAAAAAATGTACTGCAAGCGTTATAAATTAATAGAAACTGAATTAAATCTTTTTAGGTTTAATATAGCTTGCCGCTAAACCGGTTTATTGTCCACAATTCCCAGAACCTTCCCATTTAATAAGTAGTGACTTACATGTACGGTATAACTGTGTAAACATATGTACCGTAATGTAATTAGGAATATCCCGCATTACTCGAAAAGAACTCTAACCGATCAATTAATTAATTACTAATGTAATTGTGTAAAAAAAACTAAGTCAGAAAGGAACTAACAAAGTGATTTATGAGAAAGAACAATATACATATACTCAAGGTCGTCTACTAACTGTTAATGCTAAAAATATAAAAATGTTATATTATTTCGATCACAAGATATTAAACAAAAAAGGAATACTACCGAATCTTACGGGCGTGAGTCATTCTCGCAAGTAAGTGAAAGTCGTACATATATAATAACCTGAGAGATTGCCGATCGCTTCATCGAAGCAGTGCTACTTTTAAAAACGAGTTGGATGGCATGTTGATCAATTGACCACATATTAAAATCACATTGTTTATAATACACTCTCTGGAATTGAAATAGCGGCACCTACTTGAGAATTTTGATAGAATTTTCCAGAAACGTTTCTAAGAATGAAATTATCAACATTGCACAGTGAGATCGATCGACCTAGTTTGTTTTTACTTTCCTTAATAATGCAGGTGTTCTGTCTATACAAATTAAGTACAGTTCAATTTTTCAATTATGCTAAAGATGCAGTTGTATGTATTCATATTATATAATGTTCCCCACATATTCATTATAAACAATAAACAACACCACTCGAAATGGGACGAACTGTTGGGTATAGAGAGATAATACTTCATTCAGAGAAACTGCATATAAATTTAATCGGAACAATTTTACTGTGGAGTGATCTAAGTATCTATAAAAGATAGGACAAAGAAGAGGTTCACAAATATCGTAGAAATTTTGCCTTGAACCTGTTGACTGTGAAACATAGATGTGATAAAGCAAGTCTGTGGCAAAACAATGGTGGAACGCTATAAGCCATCAAGCCTCAATACATATGATTTACAACCGTGCGGTCAGAATGGAGTGGTGCAATCATGAGAAAATGGAAACGTATCCCCTTGACAAGTCGCGATGCAATAGAATTTAATGAATACATTAAACCATGACTGTAAATGTAAAATACGTGTGCATGAAAGGCACAGAAACCGGAATGAACAAGTGTGCATTGCTTATGCTTAGTATTCACTGCTATTCTTTTCAACCAAATAATCGCTTACTGTGCAATAATTGTAACCAATTTTTGTAATACGTTCCAGAATGGTAAATTTTCACTTACAGACAGTGTATATTCAACTAAAAAAACATAAGATTAATTGCACACCTGTCTAACTAATGCCAGATATATAAATTTATTTCATAAAAAAACCCGAAATGCTATGTTTATTTTTAATATAATGAGTTGTTCAGTCAATATCTTGACTCTTTTCACCGTGAAAGTTTCTCTATCATATCTATAGTTAGGCTACATGCTTCCTATTTCATATTATCAATAAACCAATAAATAAATTCGGCAAACCAAAATGTTTTCTTTCGATTTATTTCTCTGAGTTACACTAACTAAAAACTAGAACAATAAATTGGTGTATTAGAGAATACTCGCACAAATTGGGTCCAAGTAATACTAGGGATACCATTCAAGTTTTTGCAAAAACAATGAAAGAACAAAAAATTTATACAATATCCGCCAATAAACTTCACAAAAATTGTCACAGTCGGAAGCACAACCACAACGAAATTTTGCAAACCAGTAGTGTTTCATCATCAAAAGTTGAAAGAAGCGATTCAAGGCACTTGTAACAGGTCTTTAGTAGCAGGGATGCCTGCTTTAACTTTATGCGCCATAAAGAATTTCGAGAACGAGAGAGGAGGGGCAACTATAAATATATTCTGTGACAGTTCCAAAGGCTATTGAGGCCTACACATACGATTCTGGTCTGACACACGAATGTGTACACAAAATAAGGCAATTAAGACGCAATAACCATATTACTTTGCGGTGGCTCTCAAGTCACCAATGGATTCAAGGATACGAAAAGGCGGAAAATCAGATCAAAAAAACAGCCTCATACCGGTCCATAAATGTTCCAGGAAAAAAACAGGCGAAAGGACTTATATCAGGCTTGCCAAAGACAGCAAAAATAGCGCTATCGTTCAGACCTTAGATTACTGGCAGTATTTTTGACAGGTCATGCAGCCCTAAAATATCACTTATTTAAACTAGGAGCAGCTGAAGATTAAATCTGTCGTGTTTGTCAAGAAGATCTGGATACGACAGAACATTCTGTACAAATGCGTTGTCACCAGTCGCACACAACACTAACATTTTAGTAAACCATTTCTTATATATAATGAATTAAAGGAAAAATATCCTAGAGTAGTACTAAGATTTATTAAGAGCCTCCAACTATTCTAACACAAAGGGCATTTTGTTACAATAGATCTATTAAAGTCGTAGTGACCAAACGTAGCTGTGCTATGGCCCGACTACAACAACAAACTTTCACACGAAATTTCCATTTCTATTCGAACGAGAAACTATTCGGCCAATTTCTGAACTATCACTGCTTCAACAATAACAAATTATTTTCAAAAATAATATCAAATCTTAATAGCACCCTCTAGTGGTCGCTTGGAAAAACTTAAGGCGCTAACCTCGTAATGCATCTGCTTATTGCTAGTATACTCCATATTCTCATATCAAAATGTATCCGATATTGCAAATAATAATCAAAGACGATAAAAATATAAGTGTTATACCTATTCAAATCTCAGACCCTTCACTACAGTAAATCTTGTTATATCCATTTCATTAACAACATAAAGTACAAAGCAAAAAATAGATAAATATGTAGACGATAAGTTTGCATATTCCCGAAAAATGCATACAGATTTTATAACCAAAGAATCCAAAGTCTATACTATGCTCTACCAGTTTCATCTAGCGAAAAATGTCAAATTTGGCAAGCGCTCTCTGAGTTCACGAATTAGTCCGAGCGGTTTTTTAATAATTCACTTGAGAAAAGTAGGATACATTAGTTTTCTGCGATTTTGTCTGGCACAATATAGGCCACTCCTCTTCCATTCTCAGATATTTGCATAAATACTCATGTGACCTTGACCTTTTCTACAACTTTTATTGCTATTTTATTTATCGAGATGTCTTTAATTAAATTAGAATTCATTTTAGCAATTTTTATGCATAGAATGTGTATTTCATAATATGTACAAACTTATCTTCAAAAAAACTGTTTTACCTCACATTTAAGCGGTGACGTCATATTTCACTATACCTGTGATACTTCTTGCTTCACAATAAATTAATTACTCCCAAGCAACATGTTAGCTATACACGCTATTGTATATTAAATCAATCCACTATTAGGCGTAGTAATGTAGTTATCATTAAGTGTTCTTAAAAATAGATCCCATACTATATATACTCGCCACAAAATAAAAATGTGACATAGTAGCACCTAGTACAAGCGGTTAATTTTAGCATAAATGTATTTTGCGCTACTGAAGTATAGTAAATGATTAAAATGTTGAAACCATATGAAGGGGCAACTATTATATATATTTTTATACTTATATATATATATATATATATATATATATATATATATATATATAAGTATAAAAAAATTAGTGTCTATGTTATGAAAAATATTCAAGGGGAATTTGGGAACAAAGGACAATTGGAAGCTTAAAAAAAAGATGAACTGTTGGTTAAGACGACCCAGTCGTTGACGACTATTGACATTAATAAACCGGGCTTAAATTGCCATGTCAACTGCTAATATTTGATTTGGTAAAGAAAGCCACACAATGATCTTTCAAACAGCTTACTATAGCATAAAATTTTTTGATCATAAGTCTTACCAATTCCATCTTGTGCCCACTGCTATGCATGAAAAAAATCCAATGAATTGCACAGGACGTCTTGTGACTAATCTGTGTATCAGTGACTAATCTAAATTTTATTTGGAGATGCGTGACGACCCTGATATGGTTAGATGCTATATCTTCATCTAACCATGAAAGGCGTCATCTTAAATCTTCTATGTTAAAAAATCTATTCATCAGCTCTGGCGTAATAGGATCAAGCGCCATTACTGAAAGAAGTTCAGTTGGTGCTCATCAAACGTAAATTGACTGCCCAGCGTCCACAAACCTTGCGGATCCGATTATTCAAGTTTCGAGTTGCTTTAAACGTTTTTAAAAGATTCGCGAAAACGAATCTGTGACCAAAAATATATCCTCGCAGCTCTTTGGTGCTATGCGTACACAAGTATTGCTTAATAGACGCATTTAGAAAATCAAGCTACTTGCACAAGCAGTAAATATCACAGCAATACAACATGTCTTGCGCATAGATGTTGCAATGAAGAATGGCCAACTGCCGTACTCAGCGTCAATCGCGCTTCTTTTCCAGGTGAGTAATTTCATTACCCATTAGGTATTACTTATATGCACAGTCAATACTTCTTTTCAATTCAAAATTTCAATGTGTTGGTATAAGGCGTTACCGAGGCGCATGTACGGCGCATATTTTTGGCGAACAGTTTATTTTCCCATGATTTGCATTTTCCCAACAGGACAATATCGGTGAAAGGTTCACTGTAACTGTAATCAATTAAAACAAAACAAAATTTAATCAGTAAAAGTCGGGCAAGTGTAGGTTCGGAGGTTTGTTAAAAGTCTGAAGCTGTTTCCCGAAAAACTTAAAAATAACTGGAAAGGAATATATAGCGCATCAAATTTTTAACGCAGATGAAACAGGTGTGTTGTGGAAGAAACTGCCAAAAACAACATTCATCTTAAAAACCGAAAAAACTGCTTCTAGTGGTAACAAATTTTTGAACCCAATCCAAAAATTGCCAGTGTTTTCAAATCAAAATCAAAAGGCCTGGCCCACAGCGACTTTGTTCACAGAATAGTTCATGAAATATTTCATTATTAGAGTAAAAACTTACCTTGAAAACAAGTTGGATTTCAAATTTCTTTTGTTGATAGACAATGCTCCCAACCATCCTGACACCTTAAAAAGTATTCAACCAAACCTTGAGGTCATGTTCTTACCTCCAAACACAACATCAACATCAAACCCCTCGATCAAAGGGTAGTTATAACTTTTAAACTTTATTAGACCTAAAGATCATTTCTGAGGACAATTGAAGCAGTGGACGAAAATCGGGAAACCTTCAACGAGTACATTGTCGGCATCCCTGAGTCGACAAAAGAAATCACGCAGCCAACACTAAGAGCTTGTTGGAAAGAGCCTCCTCCTAAGTTATCTCTGTATGAAGAACTTCTTCCCGACCTTCGTTCGGATAAAATTCGAAGAATTGTTAATCTTGGTCATCAAGTAGGAAGAGATGGATTTAGCAATTTTACAAAGAACTAGTTGTTCCTGATGCTGATGACTTAACTGAAGAAGATCTTGGTTCAATTTTAGCAGAAGAGCCAGGAGCTACAAACAATTGTGAGGAACGCTCTCGACAGTGATCCAGACATGGAACGGAGCTGCACATTTAAACACAATGTTGCATCAAATTGCTGACCAAGTTGCAAAATTCGGCATCTCAAACCAAAATTACAATTTTTTTTTTAAGACCAAATGATTTATAAATTTTTAAAACATAAAATTAATATTGCACCTATTTTTGAATTATTATAATTTTTGTTTATGCACGTTTGCTATTTTTTACATATTTTGCTTTAATGATTGAACGCCAGTCCGATTGTTGAGGATCTATTGTATTGTTATGTGTTCTTAGATTTTGTTTCAGAAATTTTTCCTACTTCTTTGTTTCAACAGGCGATCACTTAATTATTTTCAATAGTTTCCCACGATCTATTAAATAATAGTTATTTTGAAGGATTTAATTAAATTTATGTGAAAGTATTCATAAAAATCTACAATTTGAATGTATCGAATTACAAATATGTTGAACAAAACTACAGGAAAAGATTTAATACCAGTTAAAAAACTGTATAAATAATATTTTGAGAAGCAAATGATCCAAATCAATGTTGCTAAGCATCGTTTCATCTAATTAAAAACATACTGTTAATGTAACCATTAATAATGACGTAATTGGATATAGTGATTTTTGAATACCCAGTAAAAATGCAAAAACTACATAAAATAACAATACACGCACATAGATAGATACACCATAACTAAACTACAACACTTTTCCTTTACGGAAACGAATGCATCCTCTAGAATCTGGATGTTAATATATAATGGCGTTTTCTTTATATTATTTCATGTAGTAAACACGCTGAATGTCAACATACAACGTGCGCTGAACTCCAATTGGTAATTTCCTACTAACTCATGCTCATGGTACGAATAGTTCGTAACTATAACGTATCAACTGAAAATTAGGATTTACTATAAACTAATTTCTTGAAAACGGTATAGAATACGTTCTATAAAATATTCTGATGCGCGCAAAACAGGACCACCAATTAAGGGTGCCCCGTACTTTACCGTTAACAGTTTCACAGAATGTTGTGCAAATTTTTGTTTAATTATAATGTTCTAAAGTGTACATCAATCCAACGTCACATGTATACTCTGTTATGTATACCATTTACACAAATGCGCTTACTAGATTAGCTAATCATTTCTCTCCAGTCTGTTCTTTACTTAACGAGAAATTTATTCATCTATTTGTATTGATAGATGTGTGCTTATACCTATACTTACTTTCGTCATCATGGTCATTCAAGAGATAGTAATGTTATTTGTAATTACATAATTCGTCAACTCGCACTATAATGCAAACACGAAAGGTAATGCTGCTTAATGCGAATATCTGCGTGTACCTATGTACATTTCTGGATTGTAGAGAATCAACTTATTTCAAATATGTCTGATACTGTCAATCCAAAAGAACGGATATCTGAAGATTTTAGAATTAATCATATGTTATATCAAAAGAGTCAGATAATTTCATCATACATTAAAGATAAACATCAAGACTTTTATTTTTAATATCATGCTACAGACATATATCATTCAATTTACATAATATATTCAAACACCTGTCTCTGACTGCTATATATTTTCAGTCGAATTCCTTATAAATTAATTTTATTCTTAAAAAAAAATTAAAATCTACATATTTGTCTATAAAGTATTTAAAGTTGCTTTTTAACAAAAACAATAATGATGACTGAGGGATAGTAACACTAACATTAAATTACCGGCACACTCCACATCATTGATGAATTGGGAACAATTGTATGACTGAATCATAAGATACAAGTATGTTAAAAAAATTGATTTGCACTTGAAGTATTTTACTCTTGCACTCCTTTCTTTTAACAAATTATTGTATCTTCTCTTTTGCACATCCGATATAAGAAATAAATCAAGAAAGAAAGAATTACATTGAAAATGACGAATCGTAACTTCGATCAGTAACTATTCATTGGTGCTTCACAGAGAGCGTATTTAATTGAGCTGAATCTTGTTAATGCTATGATATAAATATAAAATGCTATTATTATAACAATACGCCGCAGCACTGTAATGTATCGAAAGGGACATAATTAATTTTGAAAGAGGCCGATGAAATATTAATATACTTAGAAAGCGGAAATTTTTATTCATATTTTTGGTTTTGTAACAATAACATTCCATAATTCTTGTTCCCTCTTATTCTTGTCAATCTTTCTGTAGGTGATTATGATATATTTCTTTAAAGTTAAAGTTGTTGATACAGTCCCTCTTTAAGAAAAACTCACTAGAACGAAAGCAAAATGACGTAAATCATTAAAAAAACGGTATCCCATGATGCAACGCTACAATGAATAAAGAAAAACTATAATTTCAATCACAACTTGCTTTACATACCTGCTATTCGTGTAAGTAGTTTAAATAATCTAAAATTTATCTTCCATTCAAGACAGTTCAGGCCGAATTGTCAATAATGTTAAACATTCGAAGTACTTGGTTAGAATTTTAATTGCAAAATTTAAATAACATTCGTTGAAATCTTTAAGCGCCAAGCAGAATAGATCCTCTAAAACCATTGCGATATACAGCCGGCGTAGTTTAAGATGCACTATTTATAATGGCAGAACATACTAACCGAGATACTGATACCACGATCAAAGCAGTAGGATTAGTAAAGCAAATTAAAAATTGCAAATTTATTAGTGGCATTATTTTATGGTAGGGTATTCTTTTTCAAATTAATAAGATTTCTTTACCGATGCAATCATCGAAAGTTGCGCTAATATTGTATAGTATGTGACAAAATTAAGGAGATTTGATTACAGATCAAATGAATTTAAAGACACGAAGGTACCTGCAAAAGAGTTGGCACAAGTGTTACAATTCAAATCCATTGAGCCAATTTACCGACGCTGTAAGAAACGTCAATTTCTAGATTAGTCTCCTTAACTTTAAAATAAGTTTAAAGTCAACTTTTTCAATTTTGTGGTTGAATTGAAAACAAAAATGGACAATTGAAAAGATTTGGCTATGTTACAGAAAAGAATGACGCCTTTCCATGTTATTTATCCGAACAGAATGATAATAATAATAATAATGGCCAATCTTCCCTAGAAGACATCGATGGAATTATACTGTATTACGCGAGCTGCATGTTTACGCACCCAACCCTCTTCCTGTTTCATACCTATAACCGGAGATCTGTAATCCCTTGGTATTACTATAAGTGTGTATATTTACCAATGAGTGCTAAATAATAAGAAGTAGGTGATCTTGGCGTTGGTCCTGGACCTCTTCCCACTATGGCCGGAGTGAGTCTGGGGGCACACCATACGAATCGAACGGAGGTGGAGGTTAAAAAAAAATAACAATATGTCTTCAGTCAACACGTTGTATAGTTAACACGTACAAATATACGAAAAGTGTATATATATTAAAAACGGAACAACCCAAACCTGTGCCAAACCTTACGGAGTAGTTCAGATGAGCCACCTCTGCAACATACTAAAGAAAAGAAAGATACAAGTGCAGTAGAACTGTGTGCACTGATCGTTTTGGGATATTTTTAACTTTACCGTAGCAAGTGTTGAAAGAAATTTTTCCAAAATTAAATTAATTAACTTATATTTGAGGTTAAAGCTGAATAACGAAAAAGTTTCGAATTTAGCAATTCTTTCGATTTAAGCCGACATTACGGATACCTCAGATTATCAATGTAGTCGCAAAATAGAAGGCGCAAAACGTCGAATTGTAATTTTAGTTTCA
Source organism: Oryctes borbonicus (assembly GCA_902654985.2). NCBI lineage: Eukaryota > Metazoa > Arthropoda > Insecta > Coleoptera > Scarabaeidae > Oryctes > Oryctes borbonicus. The sequence continues at coordinate 161,111 of LR736895.1, read as the reverse complement.
TTACAAACTTACGTATAGAGATATAAATACTTTTACACGTATGACATGCAGCCTTTACACCACCACTACACAAACTTATCTATAAAAAGTTTGTATAGTTTGCTTACGTTACCTACAGACCCAATTTTATTTTAAATTTAGTATTTACAAACGATTGCGCAAATGTATCCAGGCAAAAGGAAGGATTTTCGAGCATTGACTGTTGATAGATAAATAATTAATTAGCTATTAATGATTAACATAAGAATTATAATCAAAATTATTAAGCTTTTTCATGGCGTATTTCAATTGCGCTAACTGTTACTGTTGTTTTTTTTAACTTTTTGTTTTGATTTTAAACTGTCGCTGACATACGTATGTGTACATCACTTATTGTTAGCCTGTATGAACTTCCATTCAAATATTATTTCCCTTGTTCTTTTTTACTAAGAAGATGCATTAGCATTACAGGGTAATGCGGAATAATTGTGAACACGGGGTATTCGTAATTTGGGGCTATCGACTACGTCCATGTAGTGATTTTCTTCGCGATGTGATTGGCATTATATTATGTTGCAAAGTTACTACACAGTTAACTAAACACAACTGAAGTCCGTATCAATTTGAACAAGAAATAAATACATTTTCGTTAGTTAAAATTTTACAGCTTAGAAAACTTAAAGAACTTATACAATGGCAAACTAAAATTAGGTAAGTGTTGATATTATCAAATCTGATGACTTCAACAATATTTGCAGGTATACCAAGAGGGTTTCTTTTTAACAACAAATTAGGAATTGTTTAATTTCATGTTGTTTAAATGCATGTGGATATTTGTAAATAGTACTTTTTATTTACACACCAATTAATATTAATAGTCACGTTAGAAAATGTAGTTATCTCAGTTACATTGAAGATGGTATTGTCCAAGTAGTTAGAGAGGTAGAAAATCGAAACTTGACTTACAGACAAGTAGTAAAATGATATGAAGCTCCAATTTTTATCATCTTTATTAAAATATATATTTTTGAACAGTGAATTTACGTGTCTGTTTCTTTATTACATTTTCTTCTCAAAATTTTTTTTTGTTTCCATTCACCTCTAAAGTAACACGCTATTTGTAAACGAAGAAAGGAAAGTGTTACTATCTTTTGTTAATATAGTTACGGTAACCAGTACAATACCCAAATGCAGGACTAACGCCTAACCGTAAATATCTCCTTTACTTTCAATAGTACACATATGCATCTCTGTAGAAACACGTTACAGATAATACGGTGGATACAGAAAAAATAGCACCACAATGTAGGAAATCACGTTTCTGGTGGTTGAATTTGGTAAAATTTAGTGATTAAAACTAAACACTCTGTATATTTCGAAGGCGTTTTAGCACCATGTCTTGATAAAGGCGAATATGCATTTAATTTCGTACAAATTTCCGGTATGATGTTTTTGTATTTCGGATTTTTGAGATAAATAGATATATCTAAATTATTCGATTATTCGATTATACAAATTACAAAATTTGTTAACAACAGACACATGAAACCCGTATTATATTGGTTCATTTGTAGAAGAAGGAAACTAAAAACATAAAAGCATACAGAGTGTTCGTGTAAGAAAGTAGATTCCTTATTCGCTACTAATTGACAACCCTGCACATATCGAAATATTTTTGAAAAACACTCTACGAGATCTAATGTCATCAAAAAGTTTTGGCTTCCTATTATTTATTCAATAGAAACAATTTGACAATTCCAAAAGGTTGGAACACGTTGTATATGATGACAATCACTATGATTATAAAAACTACTACCATAACAAGAGAGACTTATCGTCTGTAGTAACTAGTTCGGAAATTAGTTTCTGATTAAATTAAAAATTTAAGGAAAATCGTCTTACCGAGTAGAAATTGTCGCTTTTGTTACATTGTACGTGCATATTACAAAACACATTGTTTGCATTTGCATGTAAATGCGGTAAAGTGTAAGTGCACGTAAAAACACGTGTTTTGAAAATCAATTTATACAATACTTTCTTTTATAGAAATTCTTCGTATACGTTATATCGTTAATGGTCATAAACAATGTCAGCATGACTTCATCGTAAACAATAAATACGTTTTCGGCGGGGAAATATTCAGAGTCGAAAGTGATATGGTTGGTCCGATCAACTTTCTTAAGCTGTTTCCGAACTCTACCGGATTCGTGTGATACAGATCCGATATGTCCACCTTGGCGTTGTCGGCCAGTGAGAGGATGTGACCCGGATTTTTTACCACCGAATATTTAAGGTTTTGATTACTTATTGGTATTTTCTGGTGGGGAATGAAGATGGACTATAAATTTGTGGTTCCGATACAGATTTGAACAACTCGACCTTCTTAAGTAACTTACGTTACTTGGGAAATATGAGAGTCTTTATTGTAAGTATAGTCTGTATCATAAATATACATACATACATATATATATATATATATATATATATATATATATATATATATATATGTATATTTATGATACATATATAATATATATATATTATATTTATATTATATATATATATATATTTGAGCTGCCCCGAAAAAGCATAATACAATAATTTTATGTTTCAGCTTTTTGTTACCACGGTGGCCTTAACACAAGGTCGACCCGAAGCTGGATATGTCTACAACAAGCCAGCTATTTCATCGGGAATTATAAACACACATGGTACATTTGGAGGCGGTGGAGTTAGCAGTCTTATATCTGGAGGAAACTTAGGTATAAACAGCGTAAATAGCATTGGCGGTAGTCATGGAATAAGTGCAAACTCGTTTAATGGAGCAATTGGAATTAGTTCAACCTCCTTAAATGGTGCGGATTTTGCAAGCAGTTCATTTTCTTCTGGAAGTTCGTCATTCTCAGCTGGTAATACAGAATTGGAAGGAACTTCTAATGGTGGTGCACATATTTCAAGTGGTATATTTAATGGCGGACCAGGAACACTTATACAAAAACATATCTACGTGCATGTTCCCCCGCCGGAACCTGAGGAATTTCTCCCACAAAAGCAAATTTCTGTGGTACCAGCTCAAAAACATTACAAAATCATATTCATCAAGGCTCCAACTCCACCAACCCCAACTGCTCCTGTAATTCCACTACAACCACAAATCGAAGAAAAGACTCTCGTGTACGTTTTAGTTAAACGACCGGACGAACAACCAGATATTCACATACCAACAGCTGCGCCAACGCAACCTTCCAAACCGGAGGTCTATTTCATCAGGTACAAAGCTCAGAAAGAAAATGGTATTAATAGCGGTAGTGTTATCCATAGTGGCATCGTAAATAATGGGATAGTTTCTGGAAACAGTATAGCTGATAGTGGAATTATTTCGAGTTCTGCTGGTAGTATTGGCGTTGGAGGCAATTCTTTAGGTATTAGCAGTCACGGAGGAATTGTAGGAAGTGGGGGCCACGAAATTGTTAGTAGTGTTTCCTCTAGTTCACAAAGTCACAGTTCAAGTTCATCATCGATAAATTTGCCATCTAGTTACGGACCACCTTCACATAATGGTGGATATTAAGATATAGATGTTACTTCTTTTGGGCATTCGATAAGCCCCTGACCACTAATGTGATAGTTTCGTTTTATTTATTGTAAATATTTTTATAGTGATACTGCATGTTTTATGAATTGCATTTATTACACGGTGACAATAAATGTATTTTTCATACAACAATTCTTATTGTATACATATATAGTTCTTATTTCCTTAAATGTGAGCTGTTAAGCATGTATCTGCACTAATATTAGGTCTACAAGAAAGTAGGTTACCAAATCCGCAGTGCAGTAGCATTTGCCTGGAAAATTTAAGTCTAATTCCAAAAACTGTTAAAGGAGAGTTCAAAATTTCAAACCGTTTCCTACCTAAATATAAAAAAGCTAAAGTGTCTAAATAATACAAAATTAATGAACTGCTGAGTTAACACAGTAATGAACTATATTTTCACTTAATTTTTGACTTTTTGTAAGAACCAAATTTAACAACTTTATCGAATTTATATTTGTATCTTATCTCCTGTAATAAGCACAAGTTTGGAACAGTCTGTGTGTATGTGCACTCGTTCAGTTCAACTACCCTTTTTATAATGTATTACATTTGATTAATACCATATATAGATTGTCACAGTTAATGGTACTGCAACACATATCTACATACAAGTAAGAAGTATGCATTATTGGACAATACCGGTGAGAGGTTGTGACCCAAATTTCACTTATCTAAATGTTAAAATACACAATTGCGTTAAAGAAGACATCTCCTATGGCACTGGCGGGGTGTTGATTACAAGAAAAAGATGCGCTATAAAAAGGTGCATTTATCTATTTGAAAACACTTCAATTTCAAACGAACTGTCGTATTACAGTGAAGATGAAACACCTTCTAATAGTAAGTATTGTTAGCTAGTAGAATTTTGATTGTAGATAAATATCTATCTATAGTAACCTGCAGCTCTAGAACGATCTTTCACCGAGTCTTAGGAAAAACTGAAAATCAATATCAAATTTAAAAAGATGTGTAACTTGTGGTTAAGTAATAATAAACAGAAAAAAAAATTACTAAACTATACTTTGACTTATATGATTTATTTCATGATAACAAAGAATAGAGAACAATTAGGTACATATATAATCTAATTGCTATTTAATTTAAGCAATTCATACTCTTCTAATTTTCTCAAAGAATTAGTTAAGGAGTATGAAAGAATTAAAAAGCACTCCAACAATTCATTGTTTTTATACATATTTGTTTGAGGCTAATTAAAGAAATATCCTATTATGTAATTGTTATTGTAACATTATACAACTATTTATTTATTTATGCAATTTATACTACAATAAAATTGATGTGTTTGTTTCGAAATGTGTAAATAAAACTAGTAACCAATAGACATGATAAGTTACTATATTCCACGCTAATTTTGCAGATTCCATAAAGCAATAATTTGTAAAACTTTTGCAAGTAATGGCAATGTATAAAAATAGTAGTAAAATATTCGAATATGTTTCGATTCTCCAACTAACACATTTCTTAGACTTTGCGGGTTCACAATTAAACTCAAAATTAAATATAATAAAAGAAAAAGATCGACATTCACTATAGCGTCCTTATACCTGCTGAACACTTAAAACACAGACGAAACCCATCGGACATATAATTCTTACTACGCTTTCATATTGTTTCAGATCACCGCCTGTTTGGTAGTAATTGCTCATAGTAAGCCTCAATATAATTATAATCCTCCAAGCACATCGTATGGTGTACCAGGAAGCTTTGGAGGAATAGGCGGCGGTGGAATAGGCGGCGGCGGAATTGGTAGCGGTGAAATAGGTGGTGGTGGATTAGGTGGTGGTGGAATAGGAGGTGGTGGAATAGGTGGCGGTGGAATAGGAGGTGGTGGAATAGGAGGTGGCGGAATAGGAGGTGGAGGAATAGGAGGTGGCGGAATAGGAGGCGGT